>WBMW01004745.1:59328-85521 GCA_013396635.1 Penelope pileata | reverse complement strand
CCAGTTCTCTCTCCCACCCCACTGGGAGAGTGCAGTGAGAAAAAGACTGTGTGGTTCTTATCTGCCGAGCTAAACCAAAACAACTGTTCATAAACAGATGTCACTGCTTTTGATTACTTAGTATTTGATCGTATGCTATAATTACTCATTACTGAAGTGCACATATGCCAATAATGTCTAAGATGCATAGTTTCCTGAGTTTTTTCTTTATTTTTTAGATATCAGTGAAAATAGTAGCTGAATTCATGAAACATTTAACTAAACGTATTTTGGATTGGTTATTCAAATCTTTTTTTATGACTTCAGAAAAGGAATCTAAATAAATTACTTTTTAGTAAAAATGAAAACCAAGACAAAATTAACCTTATTGTTATTATTTTTATATTGTAAGCTAATGATTGTAACAAAGGTTGCATTATTTAATAGCTTCATATCAAAACAGATGAGATCATCTAATACATTATTTTTTCACATTTCTACCTTTTTTTTTTCCTCTCAGCAGCCAACTGGATTTAATTAATCTGTTTTTCCTAAATGTTCCTAAAAGAATTCATTCACAGAATTTCATAGAAATTGTTGAGTAGTCCTTAGTATAATATTAAAAGGGATGACTTGCTGTCTGTGGATAACACAGCAGTCTTAGTTTGCTGTTAGCTGACCTTTGGCACTTAAAGTTCTTAATTTTAGTGGAAATAGTTAAGAAGTTAATTAGATCTTAATTTATGTACAACACCACCGAAAAAGGAAAAAAAAAAGATCTAGTAACCACCTTTTTCAAGTAGGGAAAGCAAAGGCACTAGTCTTAGAAGTAGAACTTGAAAAGCTGTTAAATTCATTGCTATTCTTCAACAGATCTATCTTGTTCAATCCATGCTTTATGGAATCATACCATAAAAACAATGCAAATCTACCCTGTTTTCTAGGAATATGTTCAAATTATTCGCACTGAGAAGAGACAAAAAATATCTATCTTTGAATGAAAGGAAAGAAAAAACCTCAGCTAAGATATGTTTGTTATATGTATTGAATTCATAGAATCATAGAATCATAGAATCATAGAATGGTTCAGGTTGGAAGAGACCTTAGAGATCATCTTGTTCCAACCCCCCTGCCATGGGCAAGGACACCTCCCACTAGACCAGGTTGCCCAAAGCCCCATCCAGCCTGGCTTTGAATACTTCCAGGGAGGGGGCATCAACGACTTCTCTGGGCAATACAGTTTGACTCTAAAATCAAAGGGAAACTGTTTACAGTAACAAGAAGAAAATTAGAGAAGCCTTTTGCAGCCTCCAGGTACAGTAGATAGTTATATTACAGATGTAACATTTTCATAAATATTCACTTTAATAATGCCTTCCAGATATAATAAGAAAAATAATGAAAGGAATATTTATTATTCATTTACTATACAAAATAAATAGACATGCAGAGTATCATCCCTGTAATTAAGTTTTTGCTCATTCAATTCTGTGTTGTTCAATTGAACACTATGTCAGCATATGTGGTAATAGTATGTACAAATTCTCAAGGCAGTGAAAAATTTTTGTTTTTTTATTTGTTTGTTTTGTTTTTCCACTGCAGAATGACAATAATGTAACTACTCTATTTGGAACTGAAAAATTGTGCATGTGTCTCAAAAACAAATCTGTATTTTGAAACAATTTGTAGGTGGGAAGGAAAGGAAATGGCAATGGAGATTGTGGACATGAAAAATGTCAAATTATTTGCTGTTGATTTTCACCTTTCTTCATTGCAAAAAACTCTTTAGCACTGCATCCTTGTTTCAAATTACAGACATTGTTCCTTTCCAATAATTGCAATTTTATAAAAGATTAATTAAAAATCTTTCAGGAATGCTGCTTTCAATATTGTTTTCCACAAAATCAAATGTCAATAAGGAGGAAACTCAGAACATTCAAAAGTATTTACAGAAGAAAATTCATAATGTTTGCACAAATTCTGGACAGTTTCACAAGCTTACTCATAAGCTCATGTTAAACTCATTCTATTAAATAGTGTTATTGTGCTCTTAGTAGCTGTTGTAGTTTCCATGAAAATAAATAGGATGCATTACTTTTGGAGCAACCAATGTATATAGCAAGCTGACAGAAGACCTAAACATGTTAATAATGCCCTCATTTCTCTTGAGTGTAGAGCTCCAGACTTCAACTGCACAACAAATATATTTGCCCAATGGGATTTAAAATATGCAGTCTTCCTCATTAAGTAGATGTTTAAATGAGGATAGCTCACACTTTTTAAAACAAAGATAGCATCTATTGACTTTTTCATACAAGTCTGAGGCTAAAGCACTCATCCAGAAAATAAGATAATTGGCTTAAGCTTTCTCAGTACTCTGAAGGGATTCAGATTCATACAGCCCATTTTCTACAAAATTGCATAAACCAGTAAGAGTGCAGTGTTTTGCCATTTACTTTGAGGCAACTCCCAGTGCTGCCAATGAGATTTATGGGAATAAGGGAAATCAAGTAACAAAAACTTAACCCCACAATTTTACTGCTAGAACAGCAATTGTAAGCTTGAAATCCTCTTAATACGACTGCTAAAATTGTAAAATGTATAAGAAATAGTTTCTTCCAAGTTATGCAGCCACAAGGGCAAGGTTTCGTGTTTGTACATTTAATATCTTAGCAGTTCAGTAAAGCTTCTGGGAAATGTTTTAGCTATCATGTCTTACTTTAAAAAAAAAAAAAAAGTATGTGACTTCCCTTGATTTTAATAGAAAGATAATATTTAAAGTGAGCAAAATTAGGTGAAAGTGTATGGAATTCAGGTATCTATATGGTGTTTTTCCTTGAATAACATGTAAAGATAAGATCTAGGGCTCTTTGTCTTGTGGCTGCTGAGGTTTAGTCAGAGTGAAACTGGGCTAGATTATGGAAGAGAAAAACACAAAGGGCTCCAAAATACATTAAATAAAACAAAACTCAGGACTTGCTGTTGAATTTTTTTCTCTTTCCTAGGCATCAATTTTAATAACAGTTAGTATCAGGATACTGAACTATATTGGCTTTTCCTCTGACCAAGACAGACTTCATACGTGTTTTTTTTTTTTGTTTTGTTTCATTGTCTCTAGTAGCTAGCTCTAGGCTGTGTTCTGCTCATCGTAAGAACTGTTGTGAAGCAGAGGCATCTAGGCAGCAAACTCTAAGTTTTTGTGTTTTGTCTGAAAGTGAAACATCTACAAGCATTGTTACATTAAGCTATATTTACCTAAAACTTCAAAATGCTATCAAAATAATGGCTACTTCCTGGCCAACTGTGAATATACTAATATGATAGATATTTATTTTCACTCATGTCAGTAAGATATTCAAATTACTTCAATTTCACACCAATGAACAGGGAAAAAAAAACAAATAAGAATGAAATAAGGTGGGAAAATGGCAAACGTATCTTTCCATTCATCAATAAGATGAATAAAGTTTTGACAGATTTTGGTAACTGCCTTAACAGTGTTTACTTTAACAACATATCTAGATGTTAGCAATAAAAATGATGTTATTTAACTTTTGCATTGTTAGCTCCACATTGTTCACTCATTTCATATACAGGCCTCTTAGCAATAATATCAGTGGACATTTTATAGACAACATAAATCTACATATGATGCATAGGTTCATACTGTGCATAAAACATCTATTAACATTTAGCAGAAAAAAACAAAAACGTCTCAGATTTTCACACACAAAAAGCACAATATGCTTATTTGTATGCCAAGATATAGCCAGATTCTTTTCCAAGCTGACAGTTTCTTCTTTACAGTTCTGGTGACAATTCAGACCTAGGAGGAAACAGACATGTCTATGATGAATGTCTTTAAGTGATATAAATTTCAACTAAGGAATTTCAAGTAAGAACTTCTCTCAAGCAACGAAGGTCTTTTTCTCATGTTCCTGAGCAAAGTCTGTCACTTTAGATAAATTTTTATTTTCTTTCCCCTTCAACCTCCTCTTCTCCTTTCTCTTTTTCACAGTAGTGAAGAAAATAGAAATGATCTTACAGAAGAAAGTAGAGTTTGACATGCACAGAAGATATTTCTTTCATTATTTCTTAATCTTAAAAAAGAAATATTTTCAGAGGAAACAGTCAAATATTTACCATTATAGGCAAAGGGATTTTTATTGTTTAGAAATATATATCTCACTTTATCATTGTCTGCATTTCTAGAACAGTCTATATGAATATCGATAAGACATTATTTTGCTAAATGCATTCATAAAACTGAGAAAGAAAAATGTATTATTTAGCTATATATTATAATGATATTGATATAAAAATATGGAGTAAACATAAATATCAAGTTTGATCTTGTAACACAAAGGCATATAATCCAAAATACATATCTGTAGTATTTGCATTTGAATTTCCATGTTATCATCTCCTGGTTTATTTCTCTTCAAAGGTAGAAGGCTGCATTGTTCTTATTTTACTCTATTAGAAAAGTGAAAAGTGTACAGTGGGTAAAAAGTATTTCTATACCTCCGTGCTGTTGAATATATACAGGGAAATATACAAGTGGCTTTTGCTATTTTTTGCTGTTGTTCAATTACTATGACTTATTTCACAGTACTGCTTTACTACATTTTACTACATTTATATTTCACTACAGTATGTTTTAGAAATGTGTTTCTCAACTATTCTAGTCTCATGCACCCTTTAGCTTTTCTTCTTTTATTTGAGGAGTGGTGAATCTTCACACATATGTCTAATAGCACTTAAAAGGCAAATCAGCAATTGCATGTTTAATAGCTGCTAAGAGCAAACTTATACAAAATGCAATTACTAGAGTTCAAAATCTGTTCTTCTCTCTTCCAGTGAATCATAAGTTATTCATGGTCTCCCTTGTGACACATCGTTATTCATGCTAGTCCTGTTAAGAAGGTAATGCACTTTTGTTCATAGAATTTCCAATTGGCTTTTTGCTCTCACTTTGAGCCAGACTTTTGAAGTCATGGTAACATTTCTATTAAATTTAATTGCCACTAAACCAGAGCTTCTGTGAGGAAAAATCAGGTAGAATAATACAAATACTGGCACTGAGTGTTTTTGTTTATTTTAAGTAACGTTTAATTAACTCATAAAACAGAAAAGATTACTTAAATGCACATGATCTCTTCTGCTATTGAAATCATTCTCTAGTATTAGAATGAATAATATTCACTGCATTCTGTCTTCAAAATTTTCAAATTTCAAAAGTTATTCATATAAAACAAAATAAGAATCAATCTTTAGTACTAAGTTCAATTCTTTTAGTTTGCTAAATCAAATAGCCAGATAAAATGTACAAATGTCTTCCTAATCAAATTAAAATATTAATCTCAGTTCATTTAAAGTGTTGCTGCATTTCCTTCAATGTCCCTGTCCCTGTAGATGCATCAGAATGACAGAAAGATGTTTTACGTTTAATGTAGGCTAAATTTACATCTCTCATTCTCATTCTGGGCAGATCCTAGGAAAACTAAATTGACTTAAGTTCTCCAAGTAAGGGGTTCGTTTACGTGGCTTGAATGAGGCTTTGAAGGCTAGCTTCAGAAATAAGACTGAGGCAGGCAAGATTCAAAACAAAAACAAATTACTCAAACCAGTCAGGGATGAAACATCTGCCAACAATGACCTACTACATGGGGACCTGGGGAAAAGGGATACATGTGAGACAGGGTACACAGGGCAACAGGCATCACAATTATAAGGTTTCTATAGGTTAATACATATGAGGTAATTTAGAGGGAGGATACAAGCTTCCTGGAAGGAGACACCAGACACTCCTGGAAGATACACTAGAGGAGAATGTGATGGAAATACTGTCAGAAATTGAAAGAATGGGAACATTATATAAATCAATATGACAAGTTTTGGAAGAAAAATACAGCCACATACAAGAGAGTATCGGACTACTAGCATACAACACATACTAAAGATGTTTTTATGCACAAATTTTGCAGCTACTGTTTTAGATTAAATCACAGATTTGATATGTTTGTTGTTAGGAACAAACACATAGAAGACAAACACAAAATTGATACATAGTTGCTTTAAAACATTAGCTTATACATTCAATAAAATAAGTAAATAAAAATTCAGTTAATTAGACCCTTAATATCACCAGAATCTGCTGCTGAGAAGTATTTTCTAGCTAAGGCAATGTTTTGCTATTTGTTTTCTTCCACAGGAAGAACAGAAAAACATTAAATCCATTCCAGTCTTTGGAAACTTAAAAAAAAAAAAAACGTTGCTCGGCCTTCTGTATCAGTTTTTATTAGCATATTTGCATGTATAAAAAGGCAATGACATTATTTGTTTTGTAGGTCATTTGGAATGGTTCAATTTAAAAATGAGAAAAATACAGTCTTAGGTAACGAGGAGAAATAAATTAACTTAAAATAGAAAAAAATAAGTCATGCTGGTCAGTGAGGATGTATATATTTCATATGTATTTCATCAGTAGATCATCAAGAAATGAATATAATGCTTGTATAGGAAGTACGAGGTAGATGTGGATATGGCCTTGTATGTCTGTGAAGCAATATTTTGAACAAGACTAGAAGGAAAAGTGATTCAATTATATAGATTTGTACTATGGTAAACTGTATTTTAGGATGTCGAGTGTCAACTGTAAGTTTATACGATTGTGACTGGGAAGACCACACTGTATAGTGCTTGAGGTTATTTTAAAATTGTTACTTACAATATCTCTTTTCTATTTCAAAATTATCAGACAGCCAACTGGCTATTTCAACAATTGTACACTTGATCCAGCTACACTGCAAGACATGAAATGTGATGATTCTGAATACAATATCAGGTTTTTTGATCATGAGATGTTATAAAAATAGACATATACTTCATTTGTATACATCAAAATTAAACTTTCTACAAAAGCTCATTTTGTGGTAATTAGAAAAAAGATAATTCCTTTCAACTCTGAGATAGTCATTTATGTAAATGAGGTGAACTTATCTGCCTTTTTCTGTTAATCGACTGTAGTGTTTAGCTGAGATGGAAGGATCATTGACAGTTAAATGAAATGTCATTGTAAAGTTGCTAACCATATGCAATATTTTACTAATGTCAACACAGCTGATGTACAGAATAAGAAATATTCAAGGCAATAACTCGTTAAATTTGAACAATTGGTGAAATTGTAACTGTTTCTGCACATTACATGAAACATTGTATTTATCAATCTAAATGTTTTGTTTAAAATGAAGATTTACCTCCAAGACTGTATTAAACTTGTTACGGAACAAGGCAACATAAGAAATAATAAAGAAGAAAGTAACGCTTTTTGTTAAGATATTATTAGTAGAGTCCACTATGCTAATTTGCAGTATCTTCTGACGTATGTACCATTAATTTTGTTATCTAAACAAAGTAGCCGGAGGCAGGTATCCGATCTGCAAAGTCATCTAACAGTAAAGCATACTCCATAAATACAAAAAACTGTAGCGTTTTTCAAACGTGCTACAAAAGCATCACAATTAATTGTCAAAAATATCAAGAGTAAAGAACTTAAGCAAGACATCTATTTTTATGCCTTAAAGGATGGTGGGTTCTGGTTGGTTGGTTTTTTTTAGATTTGCCTAAGTGCATATATAAATTTGCGCTTGGCTTTTGAGTTCAAGCTGTTGTCTCTTAACTACTTACAGGTACATCTATGCGTAAACAGAAGTATCATTATTCAACTGAAATAGCCGGTTTTTTGTCTTTGCAAATGCTATTTCTACATTTGAAAATGTTTCAGTACAAACATACATTCTTTGGAATAATGTTTTAGAGAAAAAAGTCGAATAAATGAAAAAAAGTCTTGAGAAAATTACTCAGATACTAGATTACTGGAATATATACACTAGTCAAAATATTTCCATGAATTTATTGGAAATTTTGCAACTTATTTCACTGTGACTCAGTGGACCTACTGAAGACAGCTATACAGAAATTGCATACCAGAGCTGTGTATCTTATATCATCGAATAAAAGGGTTATATTGCATCTGAGACAGAGTCCCTATGGGGGTGTAAATATCTACATCAGATCATATGAATCTCAGTGTCTGAGTATTTTGATTTTCCTCATTAAAATTGGAATTATTTCTTCAATTTTTCCCCAAATTCGAGTATGAGGGCTCTAACAGTTATAATTAAAATTTTGATATATTTTATAAAATGTAACAACTAGGGTAGAAGAGAAAACAAGTAAAATAATTTATGGGAAAATAAGACTTACATGATGAACGTTCATGCACCTCTTGTAACTGTAGTTTCTGAACCCTTAACAGATTTCAAATATATATGTGTATATGCACACAAATATGTATATATATATATGTATACATTTAGGAGAATGGGATTCTTTTTTTGCACAAGTTCTAAGCAAATGTTTTGAATTGGGCTTCAAATATTCATATACGTCCTTTATCCTTTCGATTCCCATGACCAATTTCTGCAAATAATCAGTATTCTGATTATTATAGTTAAGACAATTTGAAGGAAGATGGTACAGGTAGCAATAGAGTACAATGAAGAGTCAAAGATACTAGTAAGTCTTCCCTTTAGGAAACCTTGCTTTAACATTTTCTGTTCTCATAGATTTTTAGAAGAAAATGTTAGGACCAAAAAAATAATCTACACACTTGTAATCTCACTAGGGATAATTAACAGAGCCAAATAAATTAACACTGAAAAAAAAAAAGTTTTAATGAGACTACAGATAAAAATAGATCTATCTTCATCATTATTTTATGCATGCAATATTTTAAAAATAAATACAACTGGTAAAGTTTGAACCCTTAATATCTGATCTAACTATACTGAAAAATATACTGTCCAATGTGAGAAAGTAAATTGCTCCTATATTATACTGTCATTATTATAGAGATTAGTTTTCTCCATGATTAAGGTTACATCCAAGTTTCCAGATAAAGTTTTACCATAATGTCTTAATTTGTACTTAAAAATTGATTTGGTTTGATAATAGTAGCTATAGTCTAATTACAAAGGAGAATGTTTTTCTAGGATTTGAGGGAAGAAATGACAAGTTCATATGCTTTACATTTCCATTGTAAAAAAATATTTGAATTGTGGATTCAAATTTGTCAATTTATTATTCATGAAGTAGTTTCGCGCAAGTGATATGTTGATTATTTTCATACACAATTGTCCTTGTGGACTTATGTGGGATATGTTTCAGTCATACCATGGGTCTTTTTTCTCAATAGGAAAAACAAAAAAAAGTGAACATTAGGTAAAAAATACATCAAAAGGTCTAATTTTAGTCGTATTTGCCAATTCTGCTTAAAAATGAGACGTTATTTCTGCACTATTTATATTGAAATGAAGTGTGACATTCCATTGTGAGGAAAGCTTCAAATATGTTTTTGTAGTTAAATAATAACAACAAAGTAACTTTAAAATATTGTTTTTACACTGAACAACTTGGAATCTTATACTGTTTCTCTAAAGCTGAGTAAAAAAGACAGGTTTCTTGCCAGAAATATAAATGATTAAATGATAGTGTTTTTTTGTTTGTTTATTAGTTTGCTTTTCCTTGTAAGAAAGCATACTGTCCCTATTTTACATGCATATATACCAGACTTACTTGTAATCTGCACCTGAATATAGATACTGTACATAGGCCATACAAACTGTGAGATCTGTCTACAACTTTTTATATTGAATATCTTACTGAATATGATTCATTAGCCATTCATAGGCTTAGTGTGTAAACAATAAAGTGAAAGTTAACTCTGACATTATTCTTCTGCAAGGAAATTCAAAGGGAAGGAGCCTCAAGAAATGAGACAGTAACTGGGCTGTCACTGGACTTTAAAGCAAGTGGAATGAGGGGGAACTAAATTTAAAAAAAAAGAAAGAAAGAAAGAAAGGAATAAAAGAAAGATACTGATATATGAGAAAACGTTCTGTTAAAAGATACTAATGTTAAAAAGAAGTGAATTGCACAGCAGGCTGTAAGCAAAACAGGAGGCTGCTGGAGTATATAGAGGATAACTTCCTGTTCCAGGTATTAGGCAAACTAACCAGAAGAGAAGCGTTACCAGACCTGGTGCTCACCAAGTAGATTTGCTCGTTAAAGAGAATAAGATTGGAGGCAGTCTGGGTTGTGGTGACCATGCCCTGCTTGAGTTTGTGATCTCAAGAAACATCGGCCATTGCATTGAGAAAAGTCAGGACACTGCACTTCAGAAGAGCAAACTCCTGGCTGTTTAAAGAATTAGTGGAATACATTCCCTGAAAGTTCTTCAAAGAGCTGCTTCAGTGAATGTCTCTTCTTTATTTTGCCTACTAGCTAGCTGTGCTTCTATAGACAGAGGATTTTTTTTGCTTATGTGTTTATTTTTCAATCTACCTTCTCATGTCTCTAGCTCATGTCTCTAGATTTTTCCTTTTAATTTTGAATTATACTTCACAGCAATCATATCAACACACTCTTTAGCACCCAACTGCTCTGTTTAATCTTTTACTTGATTTGGAAAATAGGATTGCTTTTTATAAAGAAAACATCTAAACTTAAAAGATACTGTGATTGAACATATGAAGGATTATGTAATGGTAATTTTTCTATAAAAATAAAAGTATTAATAGGATCACCTCACATCAGTTACCTTAAATTAATGTATTTCTCTGACTTAGAAACAAGATTGTTCATTTCTGTACCAAGGTGACAGTATGATCTTTCAGTATCACCTCCCCTTCCCTTCCAGAAACCTTACTCTGGAGAGTTGTGAAGATAAATTATTTGTGAAGTGCTCATATACATTAGTGAAGATCACTACAAGAAAGTCCATAACAAAATCAATAACTCTGCCTTCAGAGTAGGGCTTCAATAGTGTGCAATACATTTGGCTTGGGGCCATACCTTGAGCAATGAGAATAAAACAAAATTATTGAGTAGCTGTGCATTAAGTGCAAAACATCTATCTAGACAAGTGAATTAGAAAGGGCTAGGAACAGAACATCCCAACCTTGTTTTGAAATGACATTGTGATTAATTTTCAAAAGTTTGTATTGCATAATAGGTAAGGTAAGGAGTATTGACAGGAAAAAACAAAGTAGAATTAGGCAAATATATGTTCTGCATATGCAAAAAAGAATGAAAGCAAGGTCATCAACCACTTTACTACTCTTGTTTCCTAACTTTTTATTGATTATATTTATTTTCAATAAACTGAATCACATAAACACTTGCATTCTTTCCAAAATGATTTGAAACTATTTGAAACAGTATTCTGGTTTGTATCAGAAATAGTGTAGCAAGCAGGACTGGGGATGTGACTGTCATCCTGTACTTGGCACTAGTGAAGCCATGCCTGGAATGCTGTGTTCACTTTTGGGCCCCCCTCTACAAGAAAGACTTTGAAGTGCTGAAGTCCAAAGAAGGGCAACAAAGCTGGTGAAGGGTCTGGGACACAAGTCTTGCTAGGAGTGGCTGAGGGATCTGAGATTGTTTAGTCTGGAGAAGAGGAGGCTCAAGGGAGACCTTATCACTATCCATAGCTACATGAAAGGAGGTTGTAGTGAGGTGGAGGTAGGACTGTTCTCCCAGGTAACGAGATAGGACAAGATAGGATGGGAGGCAATTACCTTAAATTGTGCCAGAGGAAGTTTGGATTGGGTATTAGGAAAAATTTCTCCTCAGAAAGAGTTGTAAGGCATTGGAACAGGCTGTCACCATCCCTGAAGGTGTTCAAGAAATGTGTAGATGTGGCACTTGGGGACATGGTTTAGTAGGCATGACCTTAAAGGTCATCTCCAACGTTAATGATTATGTGATTCTACTCTGTATTGTATTGTACTGTTGTATTGTACTGTACTGTATTGTATTCTACTCTACTTCTATTCTATTCTATTCTATTCTATTCTATTCTATTCTATTCTATTCTATTCTATTTCATTCCATTCCATTCCATTCCCTTTTGGTTTATTCTGGACTTATAACTGCATAGAAAGGGATTGTCAACAGATTCCCTAACCTGGACACCAGAAATGCAGTATCCACCAAGGTGAACACCTGTACTGACTTTGAAACTGCCTTATAGACTGCTAAGTGCTGGTGTATCTCCATGTAGACTTTAACCTGTCTTCAGGTCCATGTTCCACTCTACAGTAGAGATTTATCTTAATGATAATGGACTTATATGATGCTGATTCCTTAGCTGCTACTTGGCTTTAGGAAAATTATGTGTCTAGTTGTTAAGTAATGTTGCTGTTTGTTTTCTACTCCACATTGCAGTGTATTTTTAAAAAAAATAAATAAACTTTTTAGGAGGATTGATGAAGTTTGTGATAACTCTTTCTCGGTTCATCAGTTTGTTTCATAGTCAAATACTGCTCACCTTGTTTTAGACACTTCTCTCTGAATTAGACAGTTACTTCAGCAGAGAAATATTCAACAGGGAAAATAATGTAGCAGAAGAGGATAATTAGGGGATACTTTATCCTGAAGTAGGCCAGATAAATCACTGCCTGCTTATTGTTACTTCATTCTAGTTACTGTGAAAGGTGTGGTGACTAAGTCAAAGCTAAATGTTTATCTTTTAAATGTCTTAGATTTCTAGAGATGATTCTAACACTAGGTCTTTATGAATTGTTGAGCTAGATATGGAATTGCCTTGTTCAGAATTTCCAATAACATGGATTTGTATTTGACAGAATACACTTTTAATAAAAACATCAATAATTTTTTGTGTATGTGTGTTAAAATGTTCTGTATCTTTCTGTAGACATATTTGTTTGCTTTCTCCTCTGAAATATGTTTAGTTAGTGAATAGGGAAGTGATTTCAACTTTACTTCAAGAGATTTTCTTTATGTCTCTTTCAATGCATACGGTATATCTATCTTAACTGCTAATGAGAAGAAAGATATCAGGTATATTCTTAAATTTATGGCAATTAAGCATAGCTTTATTTTGCTTTTCAGTTGTTTAAATTGAACATCATTTAAATAAATAAGAATCTATTAAGAAGAATAATATCTAATCTAAGAATCTAACAAGAATCATCAAGGAGATTTCTAGCAAAGCACACAATGGTATTTCTGAAGGAGCGCAAGGCCTTTTTTCAAGAAAATGTAAATGAGGGCTTTGAGTACACATTAAACTTAATCTATTTACTCTATTATTTTTCAGTAGAAAGTGGATACCAGGGGAAAAAAAGAACAATAACAGCAAAACACTTTGCATAGAAATTACTTCACTTATCTGTCAGTCTTACTAAAAATGAAGAAGAAAATGTTTCCATGCTTTGCATTTTTAAGTAATATGAAAGGTAATCCTTTAGAATGTAGATGATCACAACCATAATTAACTAATTTCTCTAGAAAGAATGAAGATTTCAAGTGAAATAAGTATTTTGGTATCACTTCAGGAAAGGAAGAACTTTCCTAAAGGAAGAACTATGACTAAAGTTGAGGGGGTTAACATATGAAAGATTAAAAGAGCAAAATAAGCAATGAAAAAATGGTTTGAAACTCTCATAACAATTATCAAGAGGTAGAGACAACTGAATTATTCATTATTAATACAATTGATTACAAATTTTGGTCCTTTTTTCTATTTGTGACTTGCTTGCAAACCAATCCTGATTCTGCGAATGTATTTGTTATTTATATGCATTTGCCTATGTCCTGTTCACAGCTGCTCACATTGACTAGTCACTATTTGTTATTTTTTGGTGTATGTTTGCTCATCTTACATGATATTGTTTTTGCTCCCAGATTGGCTCACATTTCACTATACTAAATAGGACAGCAAAGAATAAGAGATAATGGTGAATTATGACCACTATGCCATGAAAAATATTTAGACAAATAATTATTTGTGCTGACTTCAAAAAGAAATCCAGAATTCATAGACATTTTGGATGGCTAGTTGCAATCTGTGTTAACAGAAACAATGGACAATAATGGCTCACACAGAACAATTAACTCACTGCTGTGTATTAGTGAGGATATTTGTATATTATGGCCTGCATTATGTGACCAGCTGTTCCTACTCTGTTCATACTTGATCACAAAGGCTCCCATAATCACCTATGCAGTATTAGTTACTTGGTTTTTTAAAAGCTGCATTTTGCGGACAAAGAAACAGTGAAATAATAGAAAGTGTTCACTGTAATATGCTGACAGCAGGAACTGGATTATAACTAAAGCAAAGACATTCAAAATTAAGAACACATTCTGAACATTAGCAGTTCTTCCAGAAATTATTACTGTAAAACCACCATGGACCCATATTCTTTAGTCACAGTGGAAGAGCACGAAAAAAAAGTCATCCTTTCAGTTCGAGGGGTGAGTTATAATTGTCACAACAGTCTTCAAACCTATTTGTCATTATCATATTGCATCTGATGTCTGAGTTAAGAAATGTGTCCTATCTGTAACGTTGAATTTCAGTTGTCCTAATTCTATCAGTCTTAAAAGCAGATATCAAATGTATGCAAGTCATTCTACAGTCAAAGGACCTAGGGGTCCTGGTGAATAACAAGTTGACCATGAACCAGCAGTGTTCCCTGGTGGCCAAGAAGGCCAATTGTATCCTGGGGTGCATTAAAAAGAATGTGACCAGCAGATTGAAGGAGGAGATCTTCTCCCTCTGCTCTGCCCTGGTGAGACCACATCTGAATACTGTGTCCAGTTCTGGGCACATTTCAAAAAAGACAAAGATCTTGTTCAGCCTGGAGAAGAAAAGACAGAGGAAATCTAATCACCATATATAAATATCTAAAGTCAAATGGATGAGACCAGGCTCTTTTCAATGGTGTGCTGTGACAGGAGCAATGGCAGGGGCATTGGGCAAAAGCTGGAACACAGAAAGTTCTATAAAAACTTGAGGAATAACATCTTTACGGTGAGGGTGACAGAGTACTGTAACAAGCTGCCAAGAGAGGTTGTGGGTTCTCCACCTCTGGAGATACTCAAAACCAGCCCAGAATCTTTCCTGTGCAATCTACTGTAGGAAACCTGCTTTCAGCAGGAGAGTTGGACCTGATAATCCCCAGAGGTCCTTTCCAACCCCTGTGATTCTGTGATCAAATAACAGTTTCTCTGCTTTAGCTGGCGTCTTGAGAAGAAGACCTTCAAAGGTTCCTTCCAGTGTAATTTGTCCTGTCATTCTATCATGAGCATAATCTTTATTTGCCAAAGCTTAGCATCCATCTTCACTATATCATTTTTAAATTTCTCTTTTCCTTTTTTTTTTTATTTTTCTTTTCCTTATTTAATTTCATTGGCTTACTTCATATATCTGTTTTTCTTCCTACTATTTTCTAGCATTTTCTCCATTTTGCACAGGGTTTTTGTTTTTTGAGTGTGAAATCAATATTTCTCTTGTTACTGAAATGAATCTTCTTTCAGCTTTTTTATATCTGCCAGGTCCTATAGCCAAGATTTTTCCTTTCTCTTTTGTTTGTTTCTCTCTGGCTTATATTCTTCTATTCAATTCATGGTGTTACGTAATTATTTTATCCCATTATAGATGAATAAATGCATAAAAGCTGTCATAGCCATGCATATTGTCAAATGGCAAAAGCTTCATAGACTTACACATCTATGAACACAACATCATTTTCTGTATACTTTCACATGGCCTACTGTTCAATTTAGATATATTGTTGATAATGACTGTTTTTTTTAAAGACTGAGGGTACTGGTAACCTTTTAGATGTATCATGTGTTTTCTGTCTCTCCTGAGCTTTCTGAAAGTATGTGAAACTTCTCTAGTAGGTGAATTATGTATTTTCAATTGCTTTGCCATCCTTTCAAAATGTAATAAACTTTTAAATCAGAGCATTGTAAACGAAGCAATGATAAAATTTTACCTTAGCTGAAGGAAACATGAAGTAAGTCTGTCAAGACTATATGGTAAATAAGCAATGGCAATTCATTTGACAAAATGCAAGCTTCTGCTTCTAAATTATTCACACTACATGTCTGTTATAGTCAATAGAGAGAAAGAGGCACTTCCAATAAACAGTAAATCTCATTTTCTATCATATGTATAAAATAGATCAAATGAATAGCTCTCTTGCCATTGACTACAAATGAGCCTAGGAGTACTACTTAGATGTTAATGAATCACACTGCAGTTCCCAACTCCCACTTAACAGCCATTAGACTAGATCTGAACAGAATTTAGAATGACAATTTCAAATGCTAAGTGTTCTTTCATAACAAACTTAAAAGATAAGGTTTTCTTCTTTTCAGTAAAAAAGTTCACTTACTAATTTTGCTTCAAAATATTCATTTAGTTAATTACTTAATATCTAAATAAGCATAAATAACTTTGTGTGTTGTTCTTGACTTATTTAAAAAATAAATTAGTCATTTTCACATTATTTCATGCAATCTCAGTAAAAGTAGTACAAAGTATTTAGCAATAAAGTTTTATAATCTCTTAAAGCGAGTTTTTAATGGGTATCTGGCAATATAATAATATACAGCTGAAAGGAGAAACAAAGAAAATATATATTTTTCTTAAGAGAAAGTGCATTTTGCAATACAAAATATTTTGAAGAACATTTTTAATGAATTCTACAGGAGACTCCATTATGTTATCTCTTACGCTTCTTTGGTTTTAACCGTATACAGATTGCTGTAGTTAATCATGAAAACTGACACACATATTCTGAGAAAAACTGTCAGCTGCTGTGTATGAAGACAAGCTTATTACACAGGTCAGTGAATGATTCACACTAAATTGTTTATCAAGAAAGTGTACCATCTCATGGTGAGATGTCTCAGAGGAAATTATCAATTTCATTTTGAATAGATCTATGAGAAACCTTATAAATATTTTTGATCTCTGGATTGCTCATGTTTATGACATTTATTTTTGCATGATATTGAATTTTTCAGCTGAAGAATTGATACTAACATTTTGAAGCTCTGTCAGGTATGCCACTTTTAAAAGCCATGAAGGTCTAGAGACAATCTATGAGGATCAGGGTCTATGAGGTCAATCAGGTCTATCTATGAGGATTCATGGTCTGGACACAGCTCTGTTCCTGGATCAAGTTATATATACCATTCACAAGAAGTAATCAATATGTGTAAAGTCTCAAAGTTGATGCATTTAAGAAAACAGGTAAATATTAATAGGTCTTTTGAGTTTAGGAATCCATTGAATATATAGAATACTAAAAACTGCAATTCTCAGTTCTGTATTCTCCACTTTAACATTTCTTTGGCATCTGAATTAACAGTTGCAATGTCATTTTAAAGGGCACTACTGCTTTCAGAGAATGCACAGTAATGTTTATTTACATTATGAATTATTTAATTGCGTTTATTTCTCAAATAATTGAAATGCAAAGATATTTACTAATTGCAGAACCATTAGGCCTCAATTTTGCATTATGGGGTGCTGAGAATTGTTGGATTTATGTCTGTTTTGTGACTAAGAGCGCTGAATACCATGGGGTAAATGCTGAAGTACTACCTCGTCATGATTCTCACGGACTTCCTTTCTGAAGACGAAACAAAAGGCAAGCTTCAACATGAATAATGATCCATCTGAAATGATTCACTATTAAAATGAAACACGTTTTTCTTTTGGCATGAAAAGATTTATTTTGCTGATGATAATGGATGTGTGCATTTTTTTTCCCCTCATTACAACTTCTGCTGAGGGAAATTAGCAAAATAAAGAAGAATTTTATTTGCATTCTCTCTAAAGAAATCAACTATAACAAAATAATTTCCCATGTTCATTGGCTATATTTTATCTCGATCCCTTCATATGCCACTGATAACAATAGTTTCTTGTCCTCTTTGATGCTGTTACATTAAGCAACTCAACTCTTGCTCTCAGCACCTTTCCATCTTTTTGGAGCAACAACTGCTTTCCACCAACCATTGCGAAGTTGGAAAAGCAAATGATTTTTCCCCTGATGACATTACATCTCACAAACTTAAGTGAGATTCTGACTATGTACTCAACTTCTAAGTTTTCTTCCATTTTCTTCTTCTTTTTTTTTTCCCCAAGATCTCTTTCCTCATTGTACATGTACCTTCCCATCTAAGAATTCAAATCACCTATGTGCATCAGTATTTGATGCTTTTACCTCCTGGGGTTCAGCACAAAATTGCATTTTCACTTTGAAAATAGAATGAGAATGCAAGTTCTGGGTTTTTTTGAAACCTAAACACTATAAGATAAGATTAGAGAGCTGCTGGCGATTTTATCTTGAGCTAGTATGTGTCAAAATGCACTTTCATGGTGTACTGATTCAAGAAAATCAAAATGTCATTGAAAGAAAGTGATATTTCTGTGTATGCAACCCATCACTTTATTTTAATATATCTACCTCTACTATTCATAGACTGAACTGTAACATATTTGGCCTTATGCATGAGTATAGGAAACTCATTTATTTGGGAAAAAAAAAAAAAAAAGAACAGTAAGATTACAGAAGTTAAACATTTATTTTTATTGAAAAATAATTCAGTTCTAATTGAAGTTATTTAGCAAACACTTTCATAAGGGAGTGTTAAACATCACAATAATTAAGAGTAATTAAAATTACTTTCTATTGCACCATTTATGGTGACTAAGAAAACATGTTACTGTCAAGAGATTTTTCCTTATGACTGACCAGTTCATTCAAAAAGACTCAAACCCCAAAAGAGTTAAGACATATGGAGTGTAGCATTAATAATCCTATAGCCTCCTTGTGCAGACAGCAACAACCACCTAGTTAAGCTCTATGTTGTCTCATGTAATAAAAGAATATCTGTCTTACTGTGTTTATGATATTTCAATTTCTATGGATCTTACTTTCATTTACACAGTACAATTTTTTATAATGAAATTGTATTGTAATATAAGCTTAATGGCTTATTTTAGGCAGGTTTGTAAATTATGTTAGCAGTTAAAAAGGAATATAAAACATAGAAATGAAGATAAAAAGGAAAGGGGAAGGAAAATATAAATAAATATACATTAATGATGTGTTTGATAATACTGTCATGATTTTTTAATATTAATTTTATTATTTTGTATATTTTTTGTTCCATTACATTACTTACGCGAAGTTCTCCAAACACTTGATAAATTTCTGGAGTTTCAGAATTCCATCCCACAGCCAAAGCTTTACATATTCTATAGAATATATTTCACTATATACCTGGGTAGAAAATAAAAGGCATGTTACTTCTGTAGGCCTGGCAGAATTATAATGTTGCAGATAATTTTAATATGCCTACCAGCATTTGAAAATGGCTATTTCATTGTAGTTACCCCTGAGGTGAGTTTACTTCATCAAATTTTCCCATATAAAATTGATTGATACGGATTGTTTCTCAGATTTTGTAATATTCTACTGCAAAAAATGTTTTCCTATGATATGTTTTGTTTTCTCCAACTTTCTATAAATTCTACTATTGTCACAGCTGTAAGATGAAATTAAAATAAAGATTCTCTTTTTATATATTTGTTTCTCAGTGGATGACCAGTGTATCTAGCTATTATTTATTTGCATCTGAAGTAGCGTTGGATCAAATTTAGTTGATTTATAGGGTAAAAGAGAAGGAAGATTTTATCTCATGTCATTCATACACTAATTTTTCAGGAACTCTGATGGACCATAGTTTAATAAATCATCTGGAGTATGTCTCTGTACATGTTCAAATGCACAGAGGCATAGCCTGCAGCTTGAGATGAGTAGCTTTCAAAAAATTAAATATGCTTTTATGATCTTATAAATGGGTAATGTAAAAAAATCACACCTTCAGAAAGAATATCTGTTTATCAGTCTATCAATCTACTAACCTGAATGTAGGAAGGTTCTGAGCTGAAAATTTTAACATTTTGCCTTTTCTTCTTCCATGGAACACTTTATAACAATTGTCGTCTCATGGAAGTGTTTATGAAAAACACTTTCATATTCTAAACAGTAATTACATGTAAAAAGACAAGTAATTGAAACTAATATTATTTAATTAATAATATTCTCTTAATTTCTTCCAAAAATCAAATAGCCCTGTTTCTTTCAACATAATACAGAAAAAAGCGGTATTTGAATGTTTGAAATATTCTGATATTATTTATATTTAATCCAGAAAAGCTCAAAAATTTCTGTTTTTATTTAAACTATGGTTTTAGATAATTCATTTTCAGAAGAATTGCATTTCTCCCCCTTTCTTTGTATTCATTGAGATATTTGCATTCACTTACAAATAAATATTCTTAAACACATTAAGAAGGATTAAGCCATTGGACTGAGACAATTAAGACATTTGGGCCCTTCCAACATGAAGATAAGAAATCAAAAAGAAGAATGGTATCTAATTTTTTGTTGTATCTTGGCAATAGTAACTAAAGACACAATAAATGTTAAAAAGTAAGCAAGCAAAGACAGACAAAAACAAGCAATGCTTCTTTATAGCTGTTTAACATAATATATGCAGTGGCAGATTGGACATGGATCAGAATTCATCACAACATTATGAATCTCTCTGTGACCATTTACACTTAGGTGGTCTGATAGGAAGTAAATCACTTGTAAGGTTTCAAAATTTCCTAGATCTTTGAGTTTATAGGGCACAAAATACTATAGTTATTTTGTAGTTGTTTACCAATATATTTTCATGGGATCATAAGTTAAGAGAGGAGAAGGCTCTGGGGAGATCCAGTGGCTCTGGGGAGCCTTTTGGTATCTAAAATAAGGCTACAAGAAAGAAAGAGACAGACTCTTTAGCAGGGTCTGTAGTGACAGAACAAGGGGAAATGGTTCCAAACAAAAAGAGGGGAGATTTAGGTTGGATATGAGGAAGAAGTTTTTTACAGTAAGAGTGGTGAAGCACTAGAACTGGTTGCCCATAGATGCGATGGAAGCCTCATCCCTGGAGACATTCAAGATCAGACTGGACTAGGCTCAGAGCAACCTGATCTACCTGTAAATGTCTCTGTTCATTGCAGGGAAGTTGGACTAGATGACTTTTAAAGGTCCCTTTCAACTCTAACAACTCTATGATTCTGTAATTTGTTAAATGGGAATAAAATTGTTTCCTGTGTTGTATAAAAGTCTTCAGCTCCTCTTTTTGATTAGAAACTATCCTGAATTATTATGTAATCTGGATGATTTCCCCTCCTGTATTCAGGCATTGCCTGCGGAATAACTGTAAGCATTATTTCCACTGAAATTTTTAGTGAAATATCTTTGACACCAGGGCCACTCTTCTGCATATCTTCCACTGTATCTTGGAAGGAGAAAGACATGATGCAGGAATTGTGTTTGCAATATAGCAACAACAATTTTGATGATGGCAGTAAGCGTAGGGGTTTCATTAGACAAGACTGCTAAATAAAACAAGGTCAGAAATTGATCCTCATTTCTTAGTCAAATAGCATTTTACAACACGGCAAGACCTTTCTTTAGAAGTTCTTTTCTGAAAGTAAGTAAGATGCCCTACTAGATCTGTTATTTGAGAATTGGGAAGGCTTTGTGGCAGAAGTGATGGTGGGTGTCTGTCTTGGCTACAGTGATCATGAAATAGTTAAGTTCTAAATTTTTTGTGTAAGAAGAAATAAGTTTGGCACAGTTGTCACCCTGGACTTCAAGAGAGCAAACTTAAAACTTCTCAGGGATCTAGCTGACAGCATCACCAGGGAACTGAGCCTAAGAGGTTTAAGGGGACTATGAAAGCTGGTTGATTCTCAAGAGCCATCATTTAAAAGCCCATGAACAGGCAACACTACTGTGCATCTAGTCAAGTGAGAAGAGCAGAAGATCAATCTGACTGAAAAGGGAACTCCTTCTAGAACTGCGGTAGAAAAAGACAAATGTATGACCTCTAGAAACAAGACCTGGCTTCACTGTAAGACTATAGAGCTGCAGTTCACATTTGTAGACAGAAATCAAGAAAGACCAAAGCCCAACTTGAGTTTACACAGGCCACTGTGATGTCGAACAATAAAAAAAGCTTTTTAAAGTATGTCAACAGTAAGAGTAGGTCAAAGGAAAATACTGGACTGATACTTGCAGTATATGATCATCTAAAAGGACAAAAAGGTTAATTTATTGTCTCAGTTTTTAATAGTAATGATAGATCTAGGGCTGCCTGGTCCTCACAGTTGGAAGACCATGACTGGGGGAGCAGTGACTTTCCTACTGTTGTCACTGGAATTCTAAGCTGACAGTTGTATCAGCTTAATATTCATTAGTTCATGTAATATGATGGGATTCACCTCAGATTGATGAAAGAGTTAATGGATATTGTAGCAAGAGCCCTCTCAAGAATTTACCACAGATTCTTGAAGGCTAGAGAGGTCCCTGCTGCCAAGAAGACAGCCAATCTGTCTTAGTTTCTAACAGAAGTTACTTTTCTCATAGTGTCTAGTATGAAGCTATGTTTTGGCCTCAGAAGAGAAACAAAACTGATAACATCCTGGCAGTGTNTTTTTTTTTTTTTTTTTTTTTTTTTTGGTTTAGAGAAACAAAAATATCAACGCAGAAGTTTTAAAAAACTGTTAAAAAAAAAAAAGAGAAGGAAAGAAAAAAGTAAAAGAAAAGAAATCAGAAAAGGTTCAGGAAACTACTGATAGTCTGACCTCAGTCCCCTGGAAAAAAATATGGAAAATACTGTTCTGAGGGATATTGAAAGGCATTTAAAGAACAGAAATATTATCAAGCATAGTCAACATGGATTCATCAAGGGAAAGTCCTGCCTTAGTAATTTGAACTCCTCCTCTTATAAGGTCATCAGCTTGGTGAATGAAAGGAAGGTGGCAGATTTAATCATTCTGAATTTCAGTAAGTCCTTTCATTCTGTCCATCAGAGAACCCTTCTGGATGCATTGTCTTATTATGAGTTGAATAGATTCACACTATGCTGGGTGATGAACTGAATTAACAGCAGAGCTCAAAAGGTCTTAGAAAATGGGCCTATATATAGCTGGTGTCAGTACTGGTGCTCCTCAGGGCTCAATTCTAGGACAAATTCTGTTCAACAATTTCAATCAGTGATCTGGATGCAGGAATGGGGTATATCCTCAGCAATTTTGCTGACTATACCAAACTGCAAGGTGCTGTTGAATCCCTGGAGGGACAAGAGGTCTTGAAGAGGGATGTAGATAGATCAGAGCATTGGGCAATCACCAATGGCATGAAATTCAGCAAAGGTAAATGTCGGGTTCTGCACCTGGGATAGAGTAATTTCAGAAACAGGTATAGACTCGGAGAGAAGTTGCTAGAAAGAAGCTCAGCAGAAAGAAATTTGGGGGTGCTGGTCAGCAATAGGCTGAAAATGAGTTAGTAATGTGCCCTGTTAGTAAAGAGGGCAAAACACATTTTGAGATGCATTAAATACTGTGTAGCCTGGTGATCAAAGAGGTGATTACTCCACTATATTTAGTTCTGGTCTGGCCTTATCTTGAATATGGTGTGGGGTTCTAGTCTCCATAATATGAAAAGGATGTTAAGGCACTTGAAAGACGTCAAGAGGAGGACAACAAAGCTGAAAAAAGGACTGGAAAGCATATTCTATGAGGAAAGGCCGAGGACACTTGGGTCATCAAGTCTGGAGAAGAGAAGGATGAGAGGCGATTCAGTGATTTTTGAAGGTCCCTTCCAACTGAAGTATTATATTCTGTTGTCTATTCTGTTCTATTCTGTGTTCTGTTCTATTCTACTCAATTCTAAAACAACTTCAATACCAGCGCTATACTTATTAACACTTGGTAATTTTATCTTGCCTTATTTTCACTACAGCCATTCTTAAATTGCTGTATCTTGTGTTTATCAATAAAAAGCCATGACACAAGTGATATACTGTATCATTCTAATTGTGCTCAGAGTTAATTAAATTAATAAATTATAATATCTATTCACTTTCATTATTGTGATCATTTTTATAATCACCTACAGAACAGACGAAAATATTTCCTCAATCAGCTGGCCTGACTGGCATGTGGTAGGATTCTGTCTTTGGTGTATAACACTTTTTGCAACTGCAATCCTCTATTCAAGTAATGAATTATTCATTTTCACCTAGTACATTTATTTTCTCCAAGTCATCATCAAGAGTTTAGGAGGTTTTAATTTTATTTTAATTAATGTTACTTAATGAAATGATATTTTTGGAATTAATATTCATTCTAAATTCTCCTTAATCCTGAAATAATCCACATCATTAAAGTCTGTCCTAACTTAGTGCTGTTTAAACAGTATTTTGCTGTGTTAAGTCTTAAACGTTCTGGTCCAATCCTACCTAAACAAAACTTTTGTCAATTACAGCATTAATAGTTCAATCTGTTCCAAATGATCTGCAAATATGCGTTAAAAATGTAATGAGAAGTAATTAATAGGAAGCAGAAATGCTTCTCCCACACTTACTTGAGAAAAACATTTTTTAATTTAATTTAATTTAATTCTATGCAAGTTTTGTACTGGATGCTGGACTTAATACAGACTTTTTTCCACCCTTTATGTAGGAAAAAATAGGTAAATTACCATTTCAGTAAGACAACTTCATTACAATAACGCTTTACAAGAGAACCTTGCCTAAATAATTTGAGTTTTGTTTTACAAATTGAAAATTACAGACACTGTAAATACAAAGGAGTTCAATTTCCAACATTCTAAAAGAAGCATAGATTCTGCAGGAAAGTAAAATAAACTTAATTAAAATGGATATCAGCCTGCATTCTGTTAATAGCTGACATTCTCAAACTTGAATAGCAACATTCTTTTCTAGGTCAGTCTTGCCGCTACTTGTGTTTATCAGTCACTGGGAAAGGTAACAAAAAGTGAGGCAGAAATTAAGCTTGAACACAGAAGTGAAATACTCTAATACATCTGAACATTCTGTCCATATGTTGCTTGCTAGGGCATATGATACTTTAGTTGTAAATCACTTTAGTTTGTTATTGATCACTATCATTATGTAAGAAGAAAAATATTGCATGTCGTTCAGGTAAAACATGCTACTTAATCATGGTTAATGGAGACTCTTACAGAACATCAAATAAAAGAATGGTGACTATATATATATGAAGGATTAGCTTCCTAGTTAGGTTAAAATCTTAACCCTCCTGCATCTCCTTATCCTCTGAACTACTATTAGAAAGCTATTATTCAACCTGAAAATGAAAAAGTGTGATGTTAATATAATTAATACTAGACTTCACCACATATTTGAAGCTGTTTTAGCCCCTTCCACAGTAGGAGAATATCCTTAAATGTCTCTTTCTTAGAATATTCCTGCTCATTCAATAGTAATAAAAAAAAAAGATTTTTTTGACAGGATTTATCCCTTTTTCAGTCACATTTTTTGATCTTTTTCATTTTCCTGAGGCTTTGCACAAAATATCTCAGGTTATTTGTAATTATATTTTTAGTGCAATTCCTCTTCAGTCATGAAACATTTATTTGATATTTTAAAGATTACAGTTTATATAAAGTATTCTAGGTGAATATTCTTTCTGAAGTATTCATCCTCTTTAACAATATAGAATCATAGAATCCTCAAGGTTGGAAAATACCTCCAAGATCATCTAGTCCAAACATCCACATACCAGCAAGATCAATTGCTGAGGGACATTAACCACGTCCCTCAGTTCTATATCGAGATGTACCTTGAACACCTTCAAGGACGGTGACTCAACCATCTCCCTGGGAAGCCTATTCCAGTACTTCACCACTCTCTTGGAGAAGTTTTTCCTAATATCTAACCTGAGACTCCCCTGGCGCAATTTGAGGCCATTCCCTCTTGTCCTATCGCTAGCTACCCAGGAGAAGAGGCCAACCGCCACCTCACCACAACCTCCTTTCAGGTAGTTGTAGACTGCAATAAGGTCTCCCCTGAGCGTCCTCTTCTCCAGACTAAACAATCCCAGCTCCCTCAGCCGCTCCTCATAAGAATTGTGCTCTAGACCCCTCACCGGGTTTGTTGTCCTCCTCTGGACACGCTCCAGGGCCTCAATGTCTTCCTCGTAGCGGAGGATCCATAACTGAACACAGTACTCAAGGTGCAGCCTCACCAGAGCTGAATACAGGGGGATGATGACCTCCCTGCTCCTGCTGGCCACACTATTTCTAATGCTGGCCAGAATGCCATTGGCCATCTTGGCCACCTAGGCACATTGCCAGTTCATGTTCAGCTGAGCATCAGCCAACACCCCCAGGGTCTTGTCCTTGCTACAGTCTTCCAGCCACTCTG
>WBMW01004745.1:19217-41987 GCA_013396635.1 Penelope pileata | reverse complement strand
AAAAAAAAGAGAGAGAGAGACTTAAATTAGAATGTTATCCAAACCTCCTAAGAGCTGCAAGGAGGGACCAGGTTTTCAGGTTTTCATGAATTTATATAATGCTTTCCTTTTTTTTCATTTCTGTTTATAATTTTTTGTCAGTAGTGGTGGTTTGGGCTTTTTTTGTTTTGTTTTGTTTTGCTTTGTTTCTAGGGCTGAGAATTGTTCTCATAGTTACAAATAAATGTCTATAAGTCCAAGATGTTTTTATTGACAAGTGAAGTATAATTTGGAATTGTTCTTTTTTAGATATTTATCATATTTTAACTTGCACTTTTTTTTTATAATTTCTACATTAAAATTCGTAAGTTGTGAAGTCCTATGTGATGTAAAACAACTACTTGTGATATTCATCCCATTGCATTTTCAGCATCTAGAGAGATGGAGATGGAGACAAGTAAGCATTTTGAAATGACTGGTTGACTTCTTTTCATATCCTGCGAGATAAACTGAATTGCAAAGTGGAAGCGCTTATTACTCTTCACCAAACATTATGGGATTCTAGATGACTGTCTCAGATACAAACATTGATATTCTAGACAGAGTTAGATGAGCTGAACTTCATGCCTCATCCCAAGTCTTTCCCAGAAGTCTAAGATGGAAAGACTTCACCAGAGATATGGCAAGTCTTGGTTAGCATACTAGTTAATAGAATACCCATCCACTTTGAGTAATGAGATAAACTCTTTTAAGACATATAAAGAGTTTTGGAATAAATTAAGCCATCATGCGTACATTCACAGAGGAAGCACTTTCTCAGTTTTTACTACTGAGCTCTTTCTATTTGTTTACTTGTTTAGTTAATATGTATAATAACCAGGAAAAAACATAGAACAGTATGAATGTCAGTTAGTTGTGAAACAAGATTAGTTGGGGAAAGGCTACTGACAAAATTATAAAATATTGTTTTCTGTACAGTCTATGTAGCTGTAACTGCAATCTAGAAGATGGTTGGATTTTGTAGCAGATATTTTATAACTTTGGAGATTAGTCTCTTAGTCAACAAAAGAAAACATACTTTTTTTAGAGTAAACAAGCTTTTTTTATGTTATGAATAAGGAGAAATTAGAAATCTATCCTAAGGATCAGATCTGATCCTCCACCCAGGACCTGTAAGAAATTTTACTGTTTCCCTGAAGGATTGACAACCTTTAGAAAATCCCTCTTCAGGAAATAGATTGCAATTCATTTAAGCAAGGTTTTCTGTAGCAGAAAAGAGTTTATTGTCTCATAAAAGGAAGAAATGCCTGTGAGTATGACAGCTGACATGCTCCACAGGGGATTCAACTCCATAAACAATAATTTTCAGCTGGGGTTTGTGGAATGTATAAGGAGAAGAATTAAAAAGAAAAAATGGTTTCATAAAAGCTAAGCAACTTAATTAAAGCTTATTGCAAGCATAGATTTTTTTGCTGAGATAAGGAATGTTGGCAGACTTTTTTTTTTACAGTAATATCCAAATGAGTTTTCTGGGAAGGGCACACAGATACACAATAACACAATTAAATTAATAGTAAACTTTGTCTTTCTCAGTTTCAGTTAATACTGTGATGGCTACGCAAGCCTTTCAAATAAACACACTAATTTTCTTAAGTTACATTTTGCACTGGCTCAGCTGATCCTTTTTTTAGCCAAAGCATATTTAAACGGCGTCATCAACTTTAAAGTGTTTCCAAAAGATTTCTTACACAGTATTCCACTGTTGCTAAAAAAAAAAAAAGACCATATGTCAAACAATGAATAATCAAGTAACACAGATATTGCAACCACTTTTTAAAAATGAGTGTTGGCAGATATATACAGCAGATATACTGAGATTGCCTCATATGTATAATTTTCAGTATTAATAAACAAAAAAAATTATTAAATGAAATAATAAAAGTATTTAAAGTAATTGCTAATTATATAATGGACTCAAAAAGTATTGAGGTGATGTTAAGGTCTTTTAGGTGCTATTGTACTGTAAACAGTAGTTTCAACTAAAGTCTTGTCTGGAATTATTGGTATGTCTAAGATTTCATTATATAAGTAGGGAAAAGTTCAAATGTAAGTTCCTTACATAAGTATTTGTATCTACTCCGAACTCTTTTTATATCTTGAAATTGGTTACTCATGTTTTTTGAACTCCTGGAGGACGTTGTGTATGAGACTTGTTCAAACCAAGCTTAGCTGATTCTATCAGCACAGAATTCATTTAGAAACACAACTGGAGCATGACTAGCCAATCTTTTACATAAAATCCACAGTCAAAGAATGTTTGAAAACATCACTCTTGCAACCCATAGCAAATTTCAAAATGTTCAGGGTTACAAGTTCATGGATATAGAAAAGAGATGAACAAAATTTAAAAATTTTGGTGCTACAAGAAGTGTTGGCCCTGTTTCCTAATCAAGGGAAAATGCCTAATAAATAGCTAATAAAGTATTTTTATATGTGAATAACCCCAATCCTTTCTACACAGGAGGCCAAACAAGCAGGACATGCTATTGTAAAATGCATGTCCTTCCAGCCCTCTGATTCTTGGTTGTTTTGATCCTAAATAGCACAATATTTCTTCTCAGAAGAAATGTCTTATTTCATAGTTTTCTTCAAACTTAAGTCAATTTCAAAATTCTGCAGTACCTAAACATAAGTTTCCTAGTTCTTTTATGCATATATACGCCCACCTGTGCAACCTAATGTAGGGAACCTGCTCTGGCAGGGGGGTTGGACTCAATGATCTCTCGAGGTCCCTTCCAACCCCCGCAATTCTGTGAGTCTGTGATTCTGTGATATTAGCTGTAACATATTGTCCAACATACAGTATTGGAACACATTTCTGCCTGCTTCACTCAAAATGTGTTTTAAAAGAAGTTGCTGATCTATGCAATCTTGCTCAGACAAGTCCTTTCAAGCTATGATTCTCCCTTCTGCAGAGGTTGAACCTTCCTGCCAGTATTTCGTTACATGTTGTTGCTGCACAACAGCAGGCAGCAGAAGGGCAGTCTGACAAAATGGTGTCTGACATGGAAGTGTGGATGAAGCAAAGGTGTGGAATTGAATTCCTTCATGTGGAAAAATGGCACCGATTGACATTCATCAACACTTGTTGAGCTTTTATGGAGACCAAACGGTAGGTGTTAGCACAGTGAGGTGGTGGGTGGTGTCTTTCAGCAGTGCCAACAACAGCATGTAAGACAAGTCACGTTCTGGACAGGAATTCACAGCTGTGGCACCATAAAATGAAGAGCATTTTGATCAACTCGTCCACATAAACTGATGGATTATGACCAGAGAACTCTGTACGAAGCAGAATATCAGCTTCAATGTGATAGAAATAATGGTGGAAATGTAGGAATATCGCAAAGTTTGTGTCACCAGGTGGGTTGCACAAATGCTCACACAAAAGCAGAAAGAACAACATGTGCAAGTTTGTCAGAACCTATTGAACTGATAAGAGGCTAAAGGTGACAGCTTCCTGGATGATATCATTACTGATGACAAGATGCAGTGTCACAGCTATGACCCACAGTCAAAACCACAGTCTGTGGAGTGGCTACATGTGAATTCCCCATTAAAAAAAAAGTTCAGGACTAAGCCCTCAGCAGGTAAGGTGTTATACATTGTCTTTTGGAATAGGAAAGAGGTGATCCCTCTGGATTTCCTGGAACTCGGACATTAAATTGTCAACTCTAACTTCTGTGTCATGATGCTGACTAAGCTGAAGGCTCAAACTTCCAGAGTCAGGCCAGAGAAGAAGACAACCTTTCGCTCGCAACACAATAATGCCATGCCCCATATCACTTTGAAGACCATGGGGCACGTTGCTGGTCTTTGCTGGACTGTCCTACAACACTCATCGTATAATTCAGATTTGGTGCCTTCTAGCTTCCATCTTTTTGGGCCAATGAAAGATGGACTGCATGGACAACATTTTCCTAGCAATGACACCATCACAGTAGCTGTGAAACTGAGAGTCACCTCTGCTGGTGCAGATTTTTACAAGCACAACATACAGGCTCATGTTCATTGCTAGTGAAAATGCATAGCTAATGGTAGTATGTTGAAAAATATTGTTTTGTAGCTGAGAATTTGCTCTGTCAAATAATTTTATTGTGCTCTTTTTATCTGTTGTAGTTTCTATGGAAATAAATAGAAAGCATTACTTTCATAGCGATCTTATGTATTTCACATCTCAAACCTTGAGCATGAAGACACTGTGCCTACACTTGTCGTCTTCCAGCTTGTTATTATGTAGGTAGCCCTGTGTTCTTTTACAGTCAGCTGAGGTTATCAACTTTATCTCTGTGAAATAGACAAAGGGAGAAACTCTAAGCAACCATTCTGGGGAATATTACTAGAAAAATTTAAAATGAAGGCCTTCTGAGAAAGCTATATTAGCAGCAAACACAAAGTCAGAGTATCTTATCAATAAACAGTGCTGACACAGGCAGCTACATCACAAAGCCACAATGTTAGGTCCAAAGCCACCATTAACAGAGCTCTTACATTACTGTAAATATATCAATACATGTTGGATTATGCTTGTTTTAATTTTGTTCCAGTTTCCAAATCAAATTAGCACATATCCTCAAAAACAAGCAAACAAAAATTTCCCTGAAGTTACATTTCCCTTGCCAACAGCTAAAGGAAGCATATAAGTGGTCTGTATGGTTTTCAGCAGGAGGTGAGTCATGTTATGAATACAGTTGGAATCTGACAGAAAATACATATTATATGTTATCCTAAGGATGAATTTCTGATGTGATCAAAAAGATGCAAATTGTAATCAATGTCATTGTTACTCTGGTGATTTACATTGACTGATATGTCAAAACAAGTTCTCAACAGATTAATGAGTTGTGTACATGTCAATCTTTTTTTTTCTTTATTTTGCTCTAATTCCTCAACTGCACAAGCAAACTGCATTACAACAACAAAACATTCCACTTCCAAGTAATCTGTCTACTGATGCAGAACAAAATAGTGCTGAATGAATGAATGAGTCATCAGCTGATTGCTGGAGAAGAAAAAATGGACAGGGTTAAATTTTACTTTAATTTTGGGTTCCTGTTCACCTGATTTAGGCTTATCTTCATTTTAACACATTTCAGATGTCAGAATCAAATTTTAGTTAGACAAAATTAATATCTATTAATATCTACACTTGAATTACATCGCTGAAAAGTACTTCTACAGTTGAAATACAACAGCTTATTCATCAAAGGGAAAACAAACAGGTCATCTCCAGGTCTTAATCGGCAAAAGAGTTCTAAATAAATGGTAAAATAAATGGATAAAATATAATTTGTAAGGGGTACTATGGAAAACTTCCATGTAAAGCTCTGATAGTTTCAAATGTTGTTATGAAGAGAAAAATAAATTTAATAATTTTATCAAATTTTGCTGCACTCCATTTTTGTAGGTAAGTTTTCCACTCAAAACCAAGTGCTGCAATATCTGGCTGAAAACTACAGTTAGTATTGCAATAAACCCCAATGTTCACGTTTCTGTACTTGAAGCAACACAATGTTTTGGACATCTAAACAGTGAACTGTAATTTAATTTTCATTTTCTCTTTATGTTTTTCTTTTTCAGTATGTGTGCTTAATTCAGTAATGACTTCAGCTGTGCACAGGTAATAATATTGAATCTTTAGGCATAGATGTTCAAATATGGATAAAATGAACATTTTATGCAGAAAACTAGGGCCACCTAGTCATATTGACTATAGTTCAAGAAGTCTGTGATGGAGAACTGTTCTCCAGACCATCGAAGAGCTTGTGCCCTACATTTGGAAGTGGGGATTGTGCTGTGACATCTTTGTGGTAGCCATGGAGTCTTGGTCATTCCTAATATCTTTATGATACTGAAGTGTAGTACTTTGTTCAACATCTTAGAAATGCCTCAGCAAATATCTCTCAGGCTTATGACAAAGAGCTGCTGGTTTTGATGGAGCCTTCAACATTGACAGTGAAGGAGAAATATTGTACTCCATACAGGACAACTATAGATTTCCCAACAGAAAGTCTGGCCTTAGAGCTATGCAGAAATTGCCCACAGAATTGTCCCTGTACAGATTGCCAAGCATCTTGCATCTATATTGACTTAAGTGACATTCAGGCTCCAAAGAAATACTTTTTAGGCTTCATCAACCAAAAATACCTACTCCCCACAGTGGTTACTCTCTTAAAAGTCCAAAGCTCTAGAGTTCCTTGAAGTCCCGGCCCTGGGATTCACAGGACAAAACTACCCTTATTGCAAAGGGAATCAAATCCTCCTCTGTCTCCAAAAACATCCTATGGGAAAGATTTTTTTCTCAAAACACTGTGGCTTTCAGGGCCAAACAGGTTACGAGGATACTGGCTACCTTCTGACTCACCAAGGTCATCATATTGACTCATGAGGGACTTGTACCAACAAAAAATTACTTGAAATATAAGGTCTCAAACAAAGTCTCAAACTTTACTTGCAGTGAGTTGAAAAAAAAAAAAAAAAAAAAAAAAGGAGGGATTAGCTACAAAAGAAGTAGTCTTCTCACAGAAGAAAGCTGCTTTTGGCAGGCCAACACATTCTTGAGAAGCTCCCTTGCAGCTCCACTCTGTACACTTCCACTCTGTGTCACTCCACAGTATACATTTAACTGAAATCTCCACTATTTCAGTTAATAGCTATTTCCCCTTGTCCTATTACTACCTACCTGTGTAAAAGGTCAGTCGCCCTCTTGCTTGTGCAATTCTTTCAAGTATTGGAAGGCCACAATGAGGTCTTCCCTGAGACATTTTCAGATTGAACAAGCCCAACTCTCTCAACCTTTCTTTATAAGAGAGGTGCTCCAGCCCTCTGATCATCTTCATGGCCCTCTTCTGGACTCACTTCAACAGTTCCACATCCTTCTTGTGCTACGGTCCTGAGGCCTGGAGGCAGTACTCCAGATGGAGCATCACAAAAGCAGAGTAGAGAGGAACAATCATCTCCTTCCCCCTGCTGGCCACCCCTCTTTTGATGCAGCCCAGGATACAGTTAGCTTTCCTTCTCAGCACCACAAGTGCATGCTGCTGGCTCATGTCCACTTTTTTGTCCACCAAGTCCCTCACATCCTTCTCTGTGGGGCTGCTCTCAAGAAGTTCTGCTCGCAGTCTGTACACGTCTGGGATTTCCCCAAACCAAGTGCAAAAACTTCCATTTGGCCCTGGGGAACCTCATAAAGTTCATATGGGCCCACTTTTCAAACCTGTCCAGGTCCCTCTGAATGGCATCCCTTCCTTCTGTCGTATCAACTGCACCACTTAGCCTGGTGTCATCAGCAAATTTGCTGAGATAAGGATGTGGTGTGGAACCATGTCAAAGGCCATGTACAAATCCAGGTAATATATCTCACTGTATTGCAGTACATAAATCTTCTTTCTTTGTTTTGTTATTTCAGTGGGTCAAATAGTATCAAGAGCTGTTAAAAACATACTCTTTTTGTAGTATTACCTTCACCAGCAATTGTTTATACGTGGAGCTAATGAAATTCCTTTACAATCAATGACATATTAGAAAAGAATATCTACTTTTAACATCCAATGTTCTTTAGAAAAATTCCTATTGTTTTGTTTTGGTTTTATGCCTTTCTTGCACCTGTCACTACCAAACATAGTCAAATCCAGCCTTTTTATTCAATCTACTTTTTATCATACTGCAGCTACAACTCTTGGCTCAGAACGGAGGCCCTCAGAGTGAACTGCAGCTCTGTTTCACACCTAGTCAGAGCTCTACTGGGCCAAAAGAGAAAGTCTTTTAATTTTATTTTCATTAAACGCTACTGGGGAAGGAGGGAAAGCTGTGCAGTATTTGTATAACAGAAAACCCCTAAAATCCGTTTTGCTCTTCATATTCATTAGGTGGAAATTGTCTATACAGGTTATTTTGAGGCGTATAAACCCTTAAGATGAAGCTAGTTTGAGCTGCAGCTATTTATTAACATGAGCATTTTTTGTCTTTGGCTACTGAATGTTATCTAAAGCTTTTTCAGCCAGCTGGCCTCAGAAAGAGAGCACAACTCATTAGAACATGGAAAGAATATGCCTGGCATCACCATTTCAATCCCTGCATGATCAACCCAGAATTTACAAAGAAAATTCAGAAGTACTCAGCTGCCAACACATCAATAGGAGCTGGGAACAAAGCCAGAAGAGGTCAAAGACAATCTAGCTAAGGGTTAGTTTTCTGAGTAGAAATGAATAATTTGCAGCTCCCTCAAAATATCTGCCCAATGATATGGTAGGTCCTTAAACATCAAACCTCTATGTCTGAATTATTGCTTTCAGCAGACTCATATGTTCACTCTTCAAGTAATGCAAAGGGAGAATATAAAGAAGTTTCTGGGCATTGGGCAGACTGCTGAAGATGGTCAGGAAGAAGCAGGTAGCTACTTTATTCCTGGCAATGAAAGATAAGTAAGTAAGTAAATAAATAAATAAATAAATAAATAAACAAATAAATAAATAAATCAAAGATAGCCTCTGATGTGCTTAGAAAGTTTTCTGAAAAAAAAAAAGGAAATGAAAATGTTGTTCTTACTCATCTCAATCCAGTCCAATCAATTTCCATACACACTGAAATAAGGTCTCAGCCCTGGAAATTGTTTCATCTAAATTAATCTTTTTAATTTGTGGAAAAGTAGTAAAAATTCATGGCTACTCTTAGTTACTGTTAAAGGTGATCAGTATTATTTGGTTCAAGATGGAACCAGTCATTAGCAAGAAGAGATTTCCTGAGGGGCTATGGTAGTTTTAACTTATCTATTTTTTTCACCATCTTTCATTATGGCTACATTACTAATTAAATAGTGATAGGGCTATCCCTGGTCACTGGCAAACTCCTGTTCATACTACTTATTTTATGGAAAAACATTATTTTACCTGTGCCTTGCATGGATTTGGATTGGGACATTTAACACTCTTCCAAGCATTTTCCAGACAAGATAGGCAGAGATTTAGCACTGACCAAGGATTATTTATCAAACTAATGTAAAAAGTAGTCTGGTTAGGATGCTAAGCAACTATAATAGCACCCCAGGGGACAGACTGTTCTACTTGGTATCAGGTTAGAAACTTTACACAGGTATTGTCTAATTTAGCAGAACAGGAATAAGCCATGTGCATTACATCTACATATACCTTTTACTCCTCTCCAATTTCCTTGGTATCATTTGCAGTATGGCTACATTTCCATAAAAGATGTTCATTTTTGAAACTTTACACATTTCAGGCTTTTTTTTCTAGTGTAGAGAGTAGGCAGAGATGCTCTTCATGCATCTTTTTAGGAAATTATATAAAAATAATAATTATTATAGTTATATTAAAAATGATATTAAGAAAAAATTATTCTCAAGAGTGGCAATGCATTGGAACAAGCTGCCCAGGGAAGTGGTAGAGTCACTGTCCCTAGATGTGCTTAAGAAATACACAGATGAGATTTAGGAGCATGTTTTAGTGGGCATGGTGGGGATGGATTGGATCCAACAAATTTTCAACAAGATTCAAACAAAAATTCCTCCCCATTCTTACCTATCTTTCCTCATTATTGATTTAGTACAAGTTATGACTAGAGACAAACAAAGCATTACACTAAAATGATGCTTTTACAAATTTGTTCCTAGAAATATATTGCCTTAAAATTGAGATTTAATTTATTTTTTTAATTAAATTAGAATACTATGTTTACCCCTTTTTCATAGGATCATTGTGGTTGGAAAGGACCACTAAAATCATCGAGTCCAACCATCAAACTATTTCCACCACAGCCACTGAACCATGTCCCCAGGTATCACATCTACGCGTTTCTTGAAGACCTCCAGGGACAGTGATTCCACCACTTCCCTGGGCAGCCTGTTCCAATGCCTTACAACTCTTTCTGAGGAAAAATTTTTCCTAATATCCAATGTGAACCTCCTCTGGTGCAACTTAAGGCCATTATCTCTCATCCTATGATTAGAGAAAAGATCGATTCCCCACCTTGCCACATCCCCCTTTCAGGTAGTTGTAGAGAGTAATCAAGTCTCCCCTGAGCCTTCTTTTCTCCAGACTAAACAATCTCAGTTCCCTCAGACACTCCTTTTAAGACTTGTCCTCCAGACCCTTCATCAGCTTTGTTTCCCTTCTTTGGACACATTCCAGGGCCTCAATGTCTTTCTTGTAGTGAGGGGCCCAAAACTGAATACAGCACTCAAGATGAGGCTTTACCAGAGCTGGGTACAGATCACCTCCCTGCTCCTGCTGGCCATACTATTTCTGATATATATCAGGATGCCACTGGCCTTCTTTGGCATCTGGACACACTGCTTGCTCTTGTTCAGCTGGCTGTCAGCTAGCACTCCCAGATCCTTTTCCTCTGCACAGCTTTCCAGCCACTCTGCCCCAAGCCTGTAGCAATGCATGGGGTTGTTGTGACCAAAGTGCAGGACCTAGCACTTGGTCTTGTTGAACCTCATCTCATTGGCCTCAGACCACTGATCGAGTCTATCCAGATCCCTTTGAAGGGCCTTCCTACCCTCAGGCAGATTGAGACTTCCTCCCAACTTGGTGTCATCTGCAAACTTACTGAGGGTGCATTCAATCTCTTCATCCGGACCACCAATAAAGACATTAAACAGGACTGGCCTCACTGCTGATCCCTGAGAAACACCACTAGTGACCAGTTGCCAGCTGGATTTGTTTCCGTTCATCACCATGCTCTGGGCCTGTCTGTCCAGACAGTTTTTCACCCAGCGAAGAGTACACCTGTCTAAGCCATGGGCTGCCAGCTTCACCAGGAGAATACTGTGGGAGACAGAGTCAAAAGCTTTACTTAAGTCTAGGTAGACAACACACACAACCTTTCCTTCATCCACTAGTTGGGTCACCTGGTCACAGAAGAAGGTGAAGTCGGTCAAGCACAATCTGCCTTTCATGAACCCGTGCTGGCTGGGCCTGATCCTCTGGTTTTCCTGCCACATGATCAAACTCAAGACAATCTGCTCCATGACCTTCCCTGATACTGAGGTCAGGCTGAAAGGCCTGCAGTTCCCTTGATCCTCCTTCTGACCCTTCCTGTAGATGGGCATCACATGAGCAAGTCTCCATTTGTCTGGGCTTTCCTGAGTTGAACAAAACTGCTGATAAATGATGGCAAGTGGCTTAGCAAGCACTACTGCCTTGTCTCCTGGTACCCTCAGATAGATCCCATCTGGCCCCACAGATTTGCGATAGCCTAGGTGGAGCAGCAGGTCACTAACTAACTGTTCCCTTCTGAAATATGGGGGGTTTATTCTGCTCTCCGTCCCTGACTTCCATCTCAGGAGCACCAGTACCCTGAGGATAACTGATCTATTAGAGACAGAAGTAAAGAAGGCCTTGAGAATCTCTGTCTTCTCCTCATCCTCGCTGATAACGTTCCCCATCACATCTAATAAAGGATGGAGATTCTCTTTGGCCCTCCTCTTGTTATTAATATATTTGTAAAAACATTTTTTATTATCTTTAACAATGGAAGCCAGATTAAGTTCTTGCTGGGCTTTCATCTTTCTAATTTTTCCCCTGCGTATCCTAGCAACATCCTTGTACTCTTCCTGAGTTGCCCATCCCTTCTTCCAAAGATGATAGAGTGTCTTTTTTTGTTTCCCAGAGTCTCAGCAAAAGGTCCCTGTTCAGTCAGGGCATTCTTCCTCCCCAGTGGCTCATCTTTCAGCACAAGGAGGCAGCCTGCTCCTGTGCCTTTAAGACATCCCTCTTGAGGAATGTCCAGAGTTCCTGGAACCCTTTGCCCTTCAGGACTGACTCCCAAGGGATTCTCCCAACCAACATCCTGAACAGCCAAAAGTCTGCCTTCCAAAAGTCTGAGGTAGCAATTTTGCAGACCCCCCTCCAGATTTCACCAAGAATAGAGAAATCCATCATTTTGTGTTCGCTATTTCAAAGACACCTTCTGTCCACCATGTCTCCAACCAGTCCTTCTCTGTTTGTAAAAATCAGATCTAGCAGGGCACTTCCCCTGGTAGGCTCTGTTATAAGTTGTGTCAGGAAGTTATCTTCCACACACTCCAGGAACCTCCTAAACCATTTCATTTCTGCTGTATTGTACTTCCAGCAAATATCAGGTAAGTTGAAGTCCTCCATGAAAGCAAGGGATAGCAATTGTGTGACTTCTGCCAGCTGCTCATAGAACAATTCATCTGTCTTTTCATCCTGGTTAGATGGTCTATAACAGACTCCCACAAGGATGTCAGCCTTCCACCTGATCCTTACCCATAGAGACTCAACCTTATCATTCCAAGCACTGAGCTCTGCAACATCAAAACGTTCTTTAACATACAGAGCCAGCACACTGCCCCTCCTTCTTTGCCTATCCCTTCTAAAGATTTTATAGCCCTTTGCTGCAGCACTTCAGTCATGAGAATGATCCCACTATGTTTCGGTGATGACTAAGTCAAAGTTTCCCTGTCGCACAATGGCTTCTAGCTCTTTCTGTTTGTTGCCCATGCTGCATGCATTGGTGTAGATGCACTTCAGGTGGGCTATTCTCTCACCCCTAGTGCTGGCATGCTCACCCTAGGATCATCTCTAGCAAATCTGGTTCTATCCCCTTTTCCTCTAAAACCTAGTTCAAAGCCCTTTCTTATGTTCTGGACATGATTTTTTCACATTTCCATTATTTGTTCAAACAGACAAAAACAAACAAATAAATATGTGAAAAAGAGAAAGAAAGGGAATGAATTTGATGTGAAATAGGATTCATGCTCATTTTCAGACTTAAACATATTTCTATTTAAAAAAAAAAAAAAAGGGGGAGTCCAGCAAATATATTTTGTTCAATTTTTCTTGCTCTTAAACCTTTTGTTTTCTTAATTGTACTGCCACTTTCCATTTTTCGAAAACAACATGAAAGCAATGTGACAGTAATTCTCTTCTCATAGCTCCACAGCTATTCAGGGAAAGAGATGAAACTTTTTCAATTTGAACTGAAAGTAGGCAACATGATTTTCCCCTTCTCCTTCATATTTCAAAATCATGAGTTTTCCACATCATTTAGTTTCATTTAAAAATGTGCAATTGCTTTAAAAGTTATTGTTATATATTGAATCTACATGGATTTATTGGAATGGGAAGATACAGAAAAGACATTAGCACTTATTCTCACTGTCTCTTTAAATACTGCTTGGCACTATGTCTATGTCTAAGCACTGGAAGAAGTGATATAATACCATTTGCTTAATTATATATCTGTCATACATTCCTTAACATTAATAAGTCTATGCCTATATTTTGTCCTGGAAGCACTAGTCCTACATAAGAAGAAAATTTTCAGAAAGGATGCAGGAAAGATTCACAGACTATTCATTCTTTTTATACAAAAAAAATACTGTGCACATTGCAGTATTGTATTGCACTACATTTTCAGTTGTCAGAGTGAAGGCATTTATTCTGTACGGTAGACAAATCAGATCACCTATATTTAGCAGATCATTTCTATTACTTGTTGTTATTATTTACATATTTATAGTCCTCTTACAGAAGTGATTATTTATACTTAATATAAACACAATGTATTCATATACACAACATTACAAAGGGAATTAGGGATAAAATTTAAAAAGGCTTAAAGAAAGTGTTGTGGAAAGTTCAGCTTAAGGGTAGTATCAATGACAAAGCAAATTTATAGGGTATGATAAAAAAGACAGAAAAGTGATAACTTGGATAAAACAAAGCTGTGATCAATAACTTCAATGGTAAAACCATCAAGTCAGAATTCAATGAGGTGGAAAATGAGAATTCAGTGGTTTGGAGACCAAATTAATGAGTAAGGAAGAAGATTCTAAGGACAATTTTTTGAGAAAATATTAAGAACACATAAAATAAGACTATAATTTATCAGTATGCTTCTGTAATAATTGAACAACAGAAATTTTTTATAATGTGTTTAGAATGTTATTAAAGTCATGTATCACATAACTGAGAGAGTGCAGTAAAAAAAATCAGCAGACTGACACTGCATATCAAAGTAATTTGAAGTATTCAAGAATTGCAATTAAACAACAGAGATAGCATGAAGAAAATTCCTTACTCTGAAATACCAAAAAGTATGATAAAGTGACATTTTAAAAATACAAATACAATTAAAATAATAATTTCTTGGATTTTTTCACAGCTTATTAAGAAGGAATGTTTCTCCTTCACATCCACGTCCACTTCTGGATGGAAAAAAATACGTGACTGTGGGCTCAAATATAGATTATAGAAACAGTTTACTTGTAGGATAATCTTTGGCAATAGCTCTGTACAACACAGCTGAATTTTCTTCGGGAAGCTTTGGTGCTCCTAACTTGTATCCATTAGCAGAGTATCTCCAAAATTGTCAAATTCGTGTGTCAAGTTCATGTGATCCTGTAGAAAAAACATGAAGCAAGCAAGATATGTTGAGATCTTTCCCAGAAAGACCAAACACATCACATGTCAAAAATAAGATCAAAACAATTTGAACTCAGGCTGAACCCAGATTGCTGTCAAGAGGCAACATATGCATAAAGAGAATCAAACAATTTTAAGCACAGAAGTCTGACAATTCTTATGAGTGGATAGCTACTAATAGGAAGTGTAAGGGTACATGAAAGGAGAGAGTGTGTGCTTCTTTGGAGCTATTGAGGCAAGGATCTTTTCAATGCAAAAACAAAGAAGGAAAGAAACCATGAAAAAGAACATATGAAAACATCAACCTGAACGCTAAATGAAAAACAAGGCAGTAATGAGAAATGAACTTGGTCAGTGACACTAATTGATGAGGGAATGTGGAATACAAGAATCTTCGTTAAGTATATCTTAAATGAGGATCTTATAAAATGGGATATTGCAGAAAATTGGGAAGACATAAACAAAATATCAAAAAAAACAAAACTGACAGACAAACATAATGGAGACCATAACCAGAAACAGACTTTGTCAGTGGTACTAATTAATAGGCTATGAAGAAACTGTAGGCAACTGAGAAGGATGCAGACTTCAAGATCTAGGATTTTGGAATGGAATCCCTGGGACAGCATAAGCTGATGATGCAGTGTGCAGGGGAAGGGGGAGCATGGAGGAACAAAGATACTGACATGTATAGTGGGGCCAATAATATGCTCATCTGATTGAACCCTATGCCTGTTCACAACAGGCTATTGTAGTTTCTTACTAAAAGAAAAATTTCAGTTTCACCAAGACAAAGGAAACAGTAATTCAGATTTATATTTGGTAAGGGAATAAAAGTTTAGACATTAGAACAGGAAGCACCAGACAAGAGTTAACATGGAGTTGTAGAATAGGTTGCAGTTTAAAATTAGACCAGTTTTTGTAGAAAGCACAAATTCCAGAGGTTTTTCAGAGAAACAGTCAAATTTGGTATTGTCTTAGCCAAGGACACTATTGAAGAGACACAGGAATTTCAAATATATTGCCTACCGAGATCGTTCAGTCTTAAGTACTATGGCTTGGTGTTCAACACAGATAAGAAGGCCACTGTGAATCTTGAGGACACTGAAAAATGACTAGGTGTTGATTCTACATATACTGTATACTCAGACACATGTAGACACAAGTACCACACAAAAGACATAGACCTTCTCGGTGACATTGAATAAAAATATGCTCTCAGTAAAATTATGCCAAGCTCTTATTACTGCCTTTACTCTCATTTACTAGTTGCTTTGGTCCCTGAAACATGAGACAAATCATAGAATCACAGAACCAAAGAACCACAGAATCAAAGAATATCCCAAATTGGAAGGGATCCATAAGAATCATCAAATCCAACTCCTGGCTCCACACCAAAAATCATATAGCCTGATTTTTGGAACTAACAGTCATATGGTTTGATTTTTGGGACCTTGAAGAGTGTTATTCAGACTCTTGAACTCTAGCAAGTCCAGTGTCATGATCATTTCCCTAGGGAGTCTGTTCCAGTGCCTGACCACCCTATTAGTGAAGAACGTTTTTCTGATATCCACCCTGAAGGTCAGGTGCAGAAGATCTTGAAGTTCGGTAGTATGGGTCTACCTAATCTAAGCAAAGTAAAGAAGATGAAACTCGATATTCATGGTTTGCCTCCAGAATAATTCAATTTTAGTGTATTTTGCTGTACATCCACTCTGTTCATTAATTAAATGTTGTTTAATTCTTGTGCAATCATTACCATACAAAAGCAAATAACTCTCATCAAATATAATAGTGCTACTTTTACATTTATAGTACTTTAAAGTATTACAACTACTTATTGTTGATATATATTTTCTGACACCCCTGCAGACTTTTATACATAAGAATGATTGCATGTCTAGTAAAAATAAAACTTAGTGAATATAAAAATGCCATTCAGTCCTATAAAATAGGTTTTCCATTTGCAGTATATTTTGCAGATACATCTCATGCTATTACTTATAAAAACCTTCTTTTTATTGTTGGGTTTGTTGGGTTTTAAGGGAGATGTAATAGACAAACATTCCTTCTACACTTGAAAATCTGATTACTAGAGGAATGAGCAAGCCTCCAAAGCTGCTTATAGGCTATGATATTGTTTTTTTTTTTTTATCATTTCTGCTGGACTTAATGAATGGCATAAATTACAAGTAGCTCATTTGTTATTCTTGCAGATATTTCAACTAAGCATAAAGCTGAATAAGATTAAGTGTAGTACCTGTTTTTCATGTAATTCTTAGTGCAATTTTAAAATCCTTTACAACAAACTTCACAAAGAACCTAACAAAAAGATTCATATCTTAGATCATTGTGGCTATTAGATATAAGAGTACGTTATTTCTTGCAGTGGTTAGGTGATGTTCTGATATGTACTGAGTCACAGAGCTGTTATTTGGTCAGTGGATAAGGAGCAATGCTAAAGCAGAACCTTTGAAAGCACTCATTAAATAGAAGATAAGGTACAGTTATTGGGAAAGCATGTTAAATGACTAGAGTTGTTTCATATGTTGTGTAAATTTTTTGCCCTTCCCAGTATGACAGTCAATCATACACTCGATAAAACCACTAATAGCTAAAACTACACAAACTTTCCATGTTCAGTGAAATAAGAATCTCTCCCAGTAAGTATTTCGTACTCTGCTAGCTGGCTTCTTCATAGCTTTTCAGAATCAGCAGCAATCAAATCACATTTGTCGCGAGTGCTAAATTTGTGTGAAGAACTCTACACATTCCAATATAATCAATAGAAACAACAACAACAACAACAAAAAGGTACGCTAAAGAGGAAGCAGAATTTGCATTAAACAGGGAGAGAATGGTCAGACAGTGTCAGAAAATAGAGCATGTGTGGAATTTTCTTGATTGCAATGTTCTATACCCAAATTTACAATGGCTTTTATCAAAATCAGGTTCTACATTTTACTTGTTGTAAGCCAATAATAATTTATTTATATCTGAATCCTTCTAAAATTTCAAGGGATTAAGTGGAAGAAAATAGTGGAAAAAATATTGATTTTATTATTTAATCGTTTCTGAATTTGTATTGTGAAGGGAAAAAAAAATAGTCCCCAGAAGCTAGAAGGTATATAGCTCATCACACCTTCAAACAAATGAATTCAAAAAAGAAAGGCAGAGAAGAAAATGGTGGTTTCTTTAATTAACATACTGTAGGGAAACAGTTGATCACAGCATGAACTGATGACATGATGAGCACATGGTGGAGTGGGAAACCTGGTAGATCTCTTGCACCTGAGATCGCAAGGGATGGACCTGGGGTGGAGTTGCCCCAGGCTTAGATAAGGGCCAGCCAGGCAGAGTAGGAAGTAGCTGGGGGGAGAGAAGATTGGGAAGCAGCTTGAGAAAGAGAGAGAAAATCGGATGGTGTCGTTGTAAGAGTTTTGGGACTTTTTCTGTTACACTTGGTGTAGTTGGCAGGATAAGATGCTGTGTGTGAGGAAACTGAGAGTGAGGNCTAGGAGAGAAGTATGTAAAGTGCTCAGATGGGGACTTAGAGACTTATTTTGCTGATGAGATGATGCACCTTTTTTGGCACATTTTGGTCCCAACCAGCGCCATTTTGGGGCATGTTAGGAAGCTTTGGGAATTTGGAGTCAAGCATAGAAGAATGGAAGACAGTGATGAAGCAGGAAGGAGAGTTTAGAGAAAGGAAGAAAGAAAGAGTGAAGGCCAGTGATGAGGCAGCAAAAAGAATTTAGAAAAGAGAAGACAGAGAAAGAGGGGAAAATCAAGGAGTATGGGAAAAATTGGAGAAGGAAAAAATGGAAGGAAAGAGACTAGAGAAGGAGAAGATGAAAAATGAATCTTGAGTTTTGTTGTTTGTTTTTGTTGCTTCTGGTATGGTATTTGAAGTTAAAGATGGTAGACAAATTGGTTTTGGATGTAGTGATACCCTCTGTGAGTTGTTAATATATGAAATATGTTGTATTATATGCCTTATGAACTAAGATGAAGTTAATTTAATGTATTACTGCCCAGAAAGTTAACATTATAACTTCTCTGTCTAGAAATTGTTAAAGAAAAAATTGAAGTATGGCCCAATGGGGGCCTAGTGAGATAAATAGAATGGTAAGAAATTGCATATTCTGATGTACGCCCACCTGAAGGGGTGGAAAGAGGTGGGATGAGCTGTAGATTACTGATTGTTGTGTAAAGTGAGTGTTTTGTTTTCCTGTAAATGGGCCAAAGATAACAAAAGTGTATGGCATCTTCACTGTGAAGGGGTGGAAACAAGCTTAGAAGCAGACACGCTCTTTGAGGAAATGGAAAGAAGAGGGGGGGAGGAAAAAAGTGGGCTGCAGCCTGTGCAGTGTCAATGTACTTGGAAGGGAGTATCTATATACCTGGATGGAGTTTGCAACTATGCTGTAAGCTTTGTAACTGATGAGTTAAGTGAAGGGGACGGTGGCGGTCAGGACTGCCTTGGTGAGGAACCGGCCCCAGGCAGGAGCTGAAGCAGTTGTGAGCTCTACTCCTTGTTGGACACTACCAGCCATGTATGTTATGAGGCATTTTGGATGTGCACTGCTGCAGAGACTGGAGAGTTGCAGAGAGTGAAGAAGGAACTGGAAGAAGGATTTGAAGAGTGTGAAGGAAGTGGAATCTGAAGACGTATTTTCAGCCCTGAGACTGATGAGATGTTTATGTAATTGATATTGTAATATATATAAACTTGCAAATGTATTTTAAGTTCTATAACCAATGTTGTAATGAACAGTGGTAAGATGTTAACATGCTCAATCATCTGTTCATGCGGTGAAGGGGTGGAGTGTAGGGAAACAGTTGATCACAGCATGAACTGATGACTGACTGCATGGTGGAGGGGCATGGCTGGCCTGGGGAATACTGGTAGATCCCTTGTACCCATGACTGGAAGGGTGGACCTGGGGCGGAGTTGCCCCAGGCTTAGATAAGGTCCAGCCAGGCAAAGCAGGAAGTAGCTTGGGAGAGAGAAGATTGGGAAGCAGCCTGAGAAAAAGAGAGATCAGATGGCATTATAAGAGTTTTGGGACCTTTTCTGTTACACACAGTAACAAATGCACTTGGATCTTATAATAAATACTATATTTTAAGAAAATTGCCTGTAAATAAAATTTGTCATTGTGATTACTTACTAAATGCTACTTGTTATTGCAAGATCAAACTAAATTTCTAGCAAAGAATGTCTAAAGTCGTTTCCTAGATGTGTTTTCATTGTTAAATAAAAATGATAGAAATCAGTGAGAAAATCAGCAAGCTGGATTCTACAAACAACATATTACACTGCATGAATGTTTAGAGCAACTCTAGCAAAAGACAGTATATTTACATGGCTGGAGTATACATTGAAGACCATGGAGTTTTAACTGTAATTAAGTGTGAATTAATTTAAACTCCTCTCAATCTTCAGAAATCCAGTGATCAGAATATAGTACTGAAAGAAAAGGACTTAGCTGGGGGGGAAAAAAGCAGAACATGAAAAGGTCCTTGAAATGAGAAGTAGTCTACTAAAATGTCTGGCTATTTATAGCAGAAGAAACCGGGTAAGAAATGCAAATATGTTAGGGTCAAAAGTGAAGTGTAGGAGATCTAGAGTGATGGAGATGTTGGCATGTGGGAAAAGAAAACTTGAAATTGCTGCTGAAAAGGGAGTGAGATAAGGGGTATAAAGTAGTTTATCAAATAGAGAGTGAGAGAAGGAGGAAATTTGGCTATGAAATTTAAACAGATTGGAGGGGTGGGAAGTAAGGTGTGAAAAGTAAAGAGAGGTGGCATTTTTGTTTGCACTTATGTTTGCAGATGTTGAGTGATAACCTCCCATGAAATATAATTTAAGGTGTAAAAGCAAAAACTAAATAAGAAAATTATATTTTTGAGTGGGGTGAAGGAAAAGAGAGGGATTTCTTCTATTGTTTTCACCACAACTTATTTAGATGAAAAAAATGATCATACAATTAATTCTTTTGTCTATATCACTTAATATACTGCTTCAGAAATTTTTTTTTTGTTACTGTGATTTTTTTTTACGTGATTTTTTCCAAGAGTCTAGCCTTCAGGGTTCTTATATAAATATAGCTAAATCTGGAAGTCATTACTCACAGTAGGTAAAGACAAAAATGGGCTTGAATGTTGAAAGAACCTTAGAGTTGAACAAGCTGAGATTTATAAAAGAGTATAGCCTAGAAAAAAACACTGGTTTATCAAACTAAGAACAGCAAACAAAAGTAATTCACAACTCATACAGTAAAACTTCTAAATTTGCATCACCCTTGAGACTGTGATGCTAGAGCATCTTAGACATTTCTAAGTAATTAATCATTTTCCATTCAAACAGTAAAATTCCAGAAGATATCTGCTACCTGAGTAATTACTCTGACACTTGCCCCAGTTAAAGATCAGAATCCTGGCTTGTTCATAGAAGGATGGAAGGTGACATATGTGATATCATAGCCAAAAGTCCTTGACTACTGTAATTATAGCCCTACAGTGACAGTGTTATTGTCTAAAAGTACTTTGCTTAATCCTAAGAATAGCTTGACTGCTGTTTACATGTTAACCCAGAAAGTGTGAAATGAACAGTGAAATTTCGTTGATCAGAATGGATTAAAGCATGAAGGACTCTACACAACATAACCTGGTCTATAAAAGAGGACCAGAGACTTCATTTGCATTTTTTGCAAATACTTTTGCAAAATATTTTGCCAATATTGTAAATCAAAGGGTGAAAAAGACATAATTATGGTAGTATTTGAGTTTTATTTTGTTTCTGGTTGCTTTGCATCCCTTATTTCTTCTGTGAGCTTCACAGTGACCTCCAAAAGTATCTCTCATTGAGTGAATTCTAAAACATGGATAAATCTAGGGCTGAGTTTTTCCCTTTTCCAAACAGGAGTATTACACATTGTTTGCCTGTTTCTTGGTTCATTTATTTATTTGCGGGAAATACACATTAAACAGGTAGGCTTTCTATTTTGGCCACATAGGCCTAATTCAAATAGACTATAATAAGAGCTGTTTACAACATTGAATCTGCCATATTCTCATTCCATCTCCTGTATTTGGATAATAATGCACAATAATAAGTAGCACCATATTTTAGATATAGAAATAGTTTTGGACTATAAATGCTCCCTAGAATTTGGAGTTACACAACAACTTTAAGCCTTTTGTGTTCTTTTCCTAGATTCCATCTAGGTAAATACTAATAGTACAGATGGGAATGGAAAGGGAAGACATATACATCACTGGTTTGAGAGTCCATGTGAGTTTAATTCTGGATAGTCTTAAACCTTGCATTAAAGCATATTGATCATACTACCAATGGAGTCTGAGCCATAAAGAGTTACAGTTAGACATAAACAACCTGATTATCATGATAATTAAACTTTACCAATACTGACTTCCTAAATTTTGTCCCAAGAACTTATATTGTTCTGGAGCATTGATCAGATCACAACTGGTTCATATAATATTTGCTATTAATTTGTGGAAACTTGGCTGATCCAGTAGTAGGACTTTATTATATACAGATGCAATTGAGAAATATAATTTGTTCAGTACCTTTTGTTTTTGTTTTTTTTGGGGGGGGGTGGGGGTGTTACAGAGCCATTATTCTTGTCATACCTACGTTGCATGACTGACAGAGGAGGAGACTATCTCTTTTGTAATGTGGTATATTTTACTAGCAAGAGAGCTCTTCTGGCAGTTGTTCCACTGTCGCCATGCACGCACAAGTAATACAGAGGCCTCTAGTTGCGGTATATGCTTTCTTCCTTTTCTTTCTTTTTTGCTAAGGCTAATAACACCTTTTATACTGTTACAGAAATACTGGAAGATTCCACTAAAAGTTAAATCGGTAACATAGCATTAGGTAATGCAGTCACAAGGCGGCACAGTATGTCTTACACAGTTTCCTTATTAGTACCATAGANTTATTAACAAGATAGAAATAAATTTCAGAACAATAAAGAATGTTTGTCTGTGAGTGTTTTACCTTGTAGAGAAAGAGAGCCTAAAAAATGTTTTCTTATTTTTCCATAAACTAGCTATGCAGCAAGAAAATCAAGGCCAATTCAGTCTCTTTATACTACGTTAATAATACAGTATTACAATATCAAGTATGATAACTCACGCATAGGAAGATAATGTATACAATATACTAGCCATTGACTGAAAGAAAAACTAAAGAAAAAAATAGAAACCAAATCAAACCAAATGAAAACAAAGCAGAGAAAAAAACTTCAGAAACAAAGTCAGTGTTTGTTTTTTAACCTTAAAAAAAAAA
>WBMW01004745.1:0-19078 GCA_013396635.1 Penelope pileata | reverse complement strand
TTCCTTGCTCTTGTTTACTTCATCCATGGTCTGGTCACAAGCTTCAGGGTGTTCTTCTCCCGAGGCTTTTCCGTCCAAGGCTGTGTCTTGATTGAGCTTTCAGACCCCCAGAGATCTGGGTCTCGCTTCCTCATTCTCCTTGTCCCCCACATTCCACAATGCTTCATAAGGAGCTTGCATATCAAGAAACAGCAGTGAAAGTTCTCATTGTACTGCTTTAACTCACATGTATTAATTCTAATATCTTCAACCATTTTTCTTAATTTCTAAATTATATTATTATATTATTATTATATTATTATNAAAAAAAAAAAAAAGCATCAATATTGTTGGAGAGTATACAAGGGCATAATTTATACCAAAATACTATGAAAAATTATTCAAAAATTTCCTCAGCAGAAGGTAAATACTGTGAGAGTGTTTGCTTCTGGTCTTGACATTTGAACTTACAAGCAGTACTTAAAGATATTTTTGTATGCTTGTTGATAAACTGTCTAATAAATTTTGATTTATCTGTTTCTGAAGCTTGTCATTCAAACAATGTAGCTTAGGAATTGCAATATCCTAAGTGTTATACTGATTTTATAACTCAATATCAGTTTAGCTAAAGCAGATGATGCTCTTGTGGCATAAGCTACAGCAATGCCTCCATTAAGAAATAATTCAATGGAGTTTCTGTCAGAGCTAATTGCTTATCCGTAGCTAAGACATTACTGAAAGCATTACTATTTCATTTAAAATGTACACTTAGATGACAGTTGTTTTTTGGAGTATGTGTTTGAGTATTTCCATCAGCTCTGTCTGCTCAAAGAGACCTGTGCAGACTTTTGACACCAGCTTGGAAAATCTTTGCATTATATATGTATTTTGTGCCGATTCCTGAATGAATGTTCAGGTAGACAGCATCGATTCTGCAAGATACAAATTTCCAATGACCAGAAAGTACAATAACTTACAAAAATTCCTTTTAGTTCTTTGAATAAATAATTACGATATTTCTGTGCAGATGTAATTCACACTTGTTCTCTAAATGTGCTCTAATTATTTGATTTGAAATACTTAATAAAAGATTCCAAGATACTTTCAACCAGGATCTCTAAATAGCTTAACTGAATTATAACCTCTTACTATTTATTTTAGTGTTTCCTTAACCTCAAAATACCCAGTCAAACACAGATCTTCACTACCATCAGATTTAAGAAGACCGACCCCCAATGGTGCCAAAGTGCAGTCACCACCATTAATGGAAGAAGTCCCAAAACTCTTATGACTATGCCATCTACTTCCTGCTTTGCCTGGCTGGCCTTTATCTAAGGCACGGGCAACCCTGCCCCAGGTCCACTCCTTTTGGTCACAGGTGCAAGTGATCTATTGGTATTCCCCAGGCCAGCCACGCCCCTCCACCATGTGGTCAATCATCAGTTCATGATGTGATCAACTGTTTCCCTATACTCCACCCCTTCACAGCGTGAACAGATGATTGAGCATGTTAACATTTTACCATTATTCTTTACAATATTGGTTACAGATCTTACAATACAATTACAGGTATGTATATATTACAATGTCATTTATATGATTTACTTAANAGTGTGTCTGTTTCTAAGTTTGTTTCCACCCCTTCACAGTGAAGATGCCATACACTGTTATCTTTGGCCTATTTTACAAGAAAACAAAACACTCACTTTACACAACAATCAGTAATCTATGGCTGCACTAGGCCTCCATTAGGCCATACTTCAAATTTTTCCTTAACATTTTCTAGAGAAATTATAATCTTAACTTTCTGGGCATCAGTTAAGTTAACTTCATCTTACTTAGATTTGTGAGGCATATATAATACAACACATTTCACATATTAACAATTCACAGCGGACATCATTACATCCAAAACCAGCTTGTCTATTGTATGGAAAACTGCAGATCACAGCCAGAACAGGGGACTAGCCCGTGAGAAAGGGCTCATGTTAGCTTGGGAACACAAGTACACTGCCTCAGCCTGTGCAACTGCAGGTAGCTAGATGAAAACTTGTTTGTGAGAAAAGTGCTCTGTAGCTGTCCCTGTAGCTGTAAGCAAGTATCCTTGTTGTGTGTGAATGACTTTGTTTACCCAGGTCTGTACTCATCCCCCACTACGGTATAAATGGCCATACCACGGTGGGGGGTCTCTCTCTCTCTCCCGCTTGCTGAGTGTCATCACGTTGATCCACAGCTCCTTCATAACTCATCTTTCTCCTCTTCCTGCCCAGCTGCTGGGCGCCAGCCCGCCGGGCAGACAGCCGCCTCCTACGTGCCGCNCGCCTCCTCCGTGCCGCTTCTGCCACAACGGTGCTTCGGTCGGCAGCTCGGGCACGTCATGGTGATGACAACAGAGCTGGCCAGCCGCCTCCTTGCAGGGCTTCTGCAGCTGCACCAGGAGCCCGTCCACCTCCTGCATCACCTTCTACACTTCCTGAACTCACCTCTACAACTTCCTGAAGGGGGGTTGTGGTGAGGAGGGGGTCAGCCTCTTCTCCCAGATAACTAATGACAGGATGAGAGGGAATGGCCACAAGCTGTGCCAGGGTAAATTCAGACTGGATATGAGGAAAAACCTTTTCTCTGAAAGAATGGTCAGGCACTGGAATGGCCTGCCTAGGGAGGTGGTGGAGTCACCGTCCCTAGTGCTGTTCAAGAAGCGTCTAGACGAAGTGCTAAGGGATATGATTTAGTAGCTTAGTGGGTAGGGATGGTGATAGGAGGACGGTTGGACTAGATGATCTTGTAGGTCCTTTCCAACCTAATGTTTCTATGATTCAGCACCCGCCACATAGTACATCGAGAGCAGCCGCCTCAGGCTGATTGCCGCTGCCCATTGCCTCAGCTGAGCCAACCTCAGACCCCAGCCGGCCCCGCCCANCTCATCTTTCTCCTCTTCCTGCCCAGCTGCTGGGCGCCAGCCCGCAGGGCAGACAGCCGCCTCCTCCGTGCCGCTTCTGCCACAACGGTGCTTCGGTCGGCAGCTCGGGCACGTCATGGTGATGACAACAGAGCTGGCCAGCCGCCTCCTTGCAGGGCTTCTGCAGCTGCACCAGGAGCCCGTCCACCTCATGCATCACCTTCTACACTTCCTGAACTCACCTCTACAACTTCCTGAAGGGGGGTTGTGGTGAGGAGGGGGTCAGCCTCTTCTCCCAGATAACTAATGACAGGATGAGAGGGAATGGCCACAAGCTGTGCCAGGGTAAATTCAGACTGGATATGAGGAAAAACCTTTTCTCTGAAAGAATGGTCAGGCACTGGAATGGCCTGCCTAGGGAGGTGGTGGAGTCACCGTCCCTAGTGCTGTTCAAGAAGCGTCTAGACGAAGTGCTAAGGGATATGATTTAGTAGCTTAGTGGGTAGGGATGGTGATAGGAGGACGGTTGGACTAGATGATCTTGTAGGTCCTTTCCAACCTAATGTTTCTATGATTCAGCACCCGCCACATAGTACATCGAGAGCAGCCGCCTCAGGCTGATTGCCGCTGCCCATTGCCTCAGCTGAGCCAACCTCAGACCCCAGCCGGCCCCGCCCAACCAGCACCCCTATCAGCACAGACTGTTGGGCAGCTGCCCCAGTATTGTGAGTACTCTGCTATTAAAACTGACGAATCTGAGCTCACCTCCACGTGCTTTCCTTGGAAATGGTGAACCTTAAAGCAGAAGCACTGTCGCTTTTGCACAACATCTATCTTCTGTAATTTCAGAAGAAAAAGAAAACTAAACTCAAGATTTTTCTCTTTTTTTCCTTTTCTTCTCCTTTTCCATTCTTTTTTCCTTCTTCTCCATTTTTTCTTTCCCATATTCCTTGATTTTTCCCTCTTCCTCTGGCTTTTTCTCTTTTCTAAATTCTCTTGCTGCCTCATTGCTGGCCACCACTCTTCTTCCTTGTTCCTTTCTCTAAACTCTCCCTCCTGCTTTATCACTGGCCTCCATCTTTCTATTCTTGACACCAAACGCCCAAACCTTCCTAACATGCCCCAAATAGCACTGGTCAGAGCCAAAATGCCTCATAAAGGTACATTTTATCAGTAAAGTAAGTCTTCAGGTCCTCATCTATATACTTTAAGTTCTTTTCCTCTCCTAGGAGCTTAATTTCACAGACCTTCCATCTACCATCATATTCAGCAATTTCATCAACTATATAGTTTTCATTGTCTATATCGTACTTCTGGGTGGCAAGAGTCCCAAGGACTAACAAGGTCACATACAGTAACCGCTTCATTTCTGCGATCACACACCCTTCTACCTTCTCTATTCATTTCCCCACACACACACACTATCTAATCCTGTCCCTGACACCAAGTGTAACAAAAAAAGTCTGAAAACTCTTATGACTACACCATCTGATCTTCTCTCTCATTCTCGGGCTATTTTCCACTCCTTTCTTTCTCTCTCAGGCTCCTTCCTAGTCTTCTCTCTCTCTAGCTGCTTCCTTCTCTGCCTGGCGGGCCTTTATCTAAGCCTGGGGCAACCCTGCCCCAGGTGCAAGTGGTCTATCCATATTCCCCAGGCCAGCCACACCCCTCCACCATGTGGTCAACCATCAGTTCATGCTGCGATCAACTGTTTCCATACACCACCATTGTCCTCAGAGTGAGACAGGCTCTTGAAAGTATCTCAAAGTTTTTACTGGGTTATGAATGTACATTGTTTAGATGCATTATGTAAGTCAAAAGTACAATTCAGTTTGAGAGGTGGTAATTCTGGAACAGCACAAATCTGACATACACACCAAATGATAAGTAGTATAACACAGTGTACCCTCTGCAAAATTGTCCCAGAAGCAAAAAACATTTTTACAGGACATTTATCAAATCAAACCTCTCCGAAACATAAAAGCATCTCTTCACAGAGTGCACTAGTGAAGTCTTCTGCCCAAATGAGTGTACCCTTGCCTCAGTTTCCTTTTTGGTGCTGAGAATTTTGAGCTGCAAGCTTCCCGAGTTCTGTAGAGGGAGAAAATAATTACCAATCCAGACCTCAACCAGAAATGTGGAATAGTCATGTCCCATGGTTTACCAGCAGTAAAGGAAACGTTGTGTATGGGAGTGAAACTGTTCCTCTTGTACTGCATGTCAATGACAAGGTTTTGGTAGCAGGGGGGTGCAGATATGACCTCTGTGGGAAGAGGTCAGAGACTGCCCTGTACTGGACCCACTTTCAGTCAGCTCCACAACAGACCCACTACAGGGCACAGCTGAGTCCATTATGAAAAAATATTTAAGAAAGAGATATAAACACACAGAAAAAGGAAGAACAAGGCCAGAGCAGTGAAGAGAGTGAGCAAGCAGCTGGATGGGTGTTTTGCTGTTGGCAGAGGTCAACCCATCACAGTCCTGAACACTGGAAAGTTCAGTATACCCTGGGCCACAGAGAATGGCTAGGCAGAGACATGCAGGCAAACGCAAAACTAAAGTCAATGTTTAAACAATTCATATAAGGAGTGCCGTAGTTGTTCTCACATTTTTCCCTATTTCCTCATTTAACCTCTTTTCAGTTCAAAGGGGAACTATTTTACTGAATAGTAATGTTAAACACCTATGCTGACTGATTTTCTTAGAGAAGTTGGAAGTAAGAGTCAAAATTATTCTATGCATCTACTAAAAGAGAAGAAAAATGAATCCTGGGCAATTATTTTGGGAAAAGGGGATTGTGCATTGGGATAGACTATTGAAATGGCTGCCTATTTCAAAACAACTATTCAGAACTGAGAATCAGGAACTTATACATCCCAAAAGTCTAAAACAAGAAATAAATGAAATCTTAAGAGAATTTTTTTCTCATAATCTTCTACTGCCTTCATAATTTTGAGCAGTCTATGCTTAAGCATGCAGAGATCAGATACTTAACAAAGTTGTGTATTTCAAAAAAGGATAAATGAAAACTATAATATTACAACTACATTTCCTTTTCTGAACACAGTTTTTGAATATCATTTTATACAAAGTCTCTGTCAAAGTCAGAAATTATATCCCAGTTTCCTAAGACTCAATCTTGAGAAATAGTCCCAGACTTCTGTCTCATAAAATTTCATTATGGTATGTATACATGCGTATAACTGTAACTTTGCTGCTTACTGAGAAAGCTCAAGTGAAAAGTGGTGTTTCGATAGCATTCCTGCAGAGGAGACAAATAAGGGCAAAATCCTTATTCCACTAAGGTAATACTGAGATTTATCCACTGAGTTCCGAGAAGATATGATTTCAACAACTATATTCTTAATAATGATTTTGTAATGTGTAACCTTGTTTACCTATCTGTCTAATCTGAAACGAATGTCAGTGCAACCAGAAAATGTATGGATATTCATTTTAAATGGAAAACAAAACAAAACAAAACCAATCTGTAAAACATTCAAAAACATTCTTTCATCCATGCTCTGTCTATCACAAAGGAGAGCAGTTTTTTTTTTATTTTTTTTTTAATTTAGGATAAAAAAGGTAAAAGTCTGTAATCAGGGAATAAAACCAGTATTATGTGAAAGGGGACAATTTAAATGATCTTGACACCAAACCATTAGTTTTAAATACTTTAAATTACTTGTCAAAGACTGGACATTATTTTCCCAAATTAGTTCTTGAAGAACTGCAAATAGATTTCAAATTCAGAGAACTATTTTATGTGCTTGTGCAATAACCTTTCCAACCTCAATCTAATCCCATGTATTTCACAACATTATTTACATCTGTAGACAATATGCCAAAAAAAAAAAAAAAAAGAAGAAGGAATTTTCAACTTAATTCTCTTCAGCTGTAGTCTACGGTAATGTTCTGGTTTGAGCAGGAAGGCCTGGAAACCCCACACAGCCTTTCGCTCACCCCTCCTCCTCCCAGCTGGGATGGGGGAGAGAATCGAGAAATAAGGTAGAACTCGGGGGTTGAGATAAAAACTATTTACTAACAGAAAGAGGAAAATAGAGTAAAATAACAGTAATGATAATTATATACAAAACAAGTGATTGTACAAAGCAAACGCTCACCGACCGCGACCGATGCTCAGCCAATCCCCAAGCAAACGGGCCCTCCCCGCTCACTTCCCTTCCTTATATTCCATGATGTCATATGGTATGGAATATCCCTTTGGTCAGTTTGGGCCAGCTACCCCGTTCTTGTCCCCTCCCAGCTCCCTGTGCCCCCCTAGCCTCTTCAGTCTCCTGGCAGAGACATACAAATGTCCTTGATTCTGTTCAGTGCTGCCAGGTGTTATCAGCCTTGCTTTCCTTGTCTACCAAAACACAGCTTTGTAGCAGACACTGAGAGAAAGTTTCAGTTAGAAACTAAGACAGGTAACACCAAATAAGATGATTTTCAAATCTGAATAGGTAGTGACACAGTATCTAGGAATAAAGAAAAAGAGTTTTTTGTTGTTGTTGTTTTCCACATTATATTTATTTGCTTTTACAAAAACAGGTTAAATACAATTCTGCCTACTATTTGTTCTTACTAAATGAAATAATAGTTTTGTGCATATAATTTTTTAAAGAGACCTGAGTTCAAATCAAGAGCATACTTCAAATATTTTTTTTTCTGTTCATAGTTCAGGGATCAAAATGAAGAACTGTTGATTTCTTTGCAGAGTTGTTTCCATTTGTCTAGTTTTGACAAGAACTGGAAAAAGTTCTTCTAAAACTTTTATGATCACAAGGAAAAATTGTACTTTCACAAATAAATATTTACCAGACTGAAATTTCATAGATAATTTAAGAATGTGGGGAAGCTTTCATGACCAATCTTTGAAAAATATCTTGGATAAGAGCAAACATTATGGTAAAACTGTGAGTGCAACCAGTAGGTGTTAATGGGGCACCCAAAATTGTCTGAAGGCTTGTGCTCAAATTGTTCATATTAAAGAGAAAAGGACAAACATCAACAGAATTAATCAATAATACTAAGCAAAGAGATGTTTGAGACAAAGGAGTTGGCTTGAGGAGAAATACAGAGGAAGCATGGATATTTGTGACACTAAAGAGAGACAATGGAGAGAAAGCAGCAGCCATCATAGGAGGTCTGTCCCTACAAAGGCTGTCCCCAGGGCATCCCTGCCCTGTCTAGGCTGGGCTGTGCAGCCTCCCTGTGAGCAGCAAACTACGGGCTGTCTGTCTGGGGGCAACACACCCCAGCTCAGGATGTGGGAACACCTCCAAGTGCACCTCTACAATGGCAAGTCTGTTGGCCTGGTGTCAAGGGGAGCACACAAAGTTGGGGCAGATGCATCTCCTGCATCATGGAATCTCCTGTTTTTCCATTTTTGCCCATTGCTTCTTGTCCTATCACCTTTTCTTCTATAGGCTATGGACTCCTCTGAGTCCTAAGGTCAGTAACTTCAGAGTGCAGATGATGGTGGGATGACACAGCCAGTCCTTCAACAGGAGGAATATTATGATAGTACTGATAACTCTATTTTTCCCTCCAGAATCCACTTGAGTTCATTTTGATGTTTACTAACATGTTTTACACATGTACTCTTTCTTCATTGGTTCACAACTCTATGTTATAGACAAGTTTACAATAGCTGGTATGTTTTATGAATGTTTAATACTATTTATTGGTCTGGCTTTGTCCCTTTGACTCCTGCACTTTAGATAATTATAAACATTGATAAGATCCCCTCTCAGTCTTCTCTTCTCAAGGCTGAACAGACCCAGGTCACTCAGCCTTTCCTCATAAGGGAGATACTCCACACACTTTGTAACCTTTGTTGCCCTCCGCTGGACTCTTTCCAGCAGACCCCTGTCTTTTTTGTACTGGGGAGCCCAGAACTGGACACAGTACTCCAGGTGAGGCCTGACCAAGGCAGAGTAGAGGGGGAGGGTGCCTGCTGGGCATGTTCTTTTTAATGTACCCAAAAAAAGGGTTCTGAAGATTAGTATAAAAATATTAAACACAACAAATGGGAAAAATATATCACAAAATTTATTTCAGAGTTAGATTTGAAGTGGCTTATGTCTACAAGGAAAAGTATAAGAATCAATATATGTGTCTATGAGAAAAAGTCTCTTTGCTTCAGCCACAATCAATTGTAAAGAAGCATCTGGTTTTAAGATCAAATTAGAGAGCTAAGCAGATTTGGTCTTTTGAAATACTCTTATATTATGATGATGTAATTTATAAGATGTCTTCACACAATGATGAATATTTAAAATATATAAGAACATATGGATAGTTTGAAAGTAAATACCACTGAGTTGATAAATTATCCCTCATTGAAAGTGGCAGAGCGCATAGTACATGAGCTTGAAGAACATAGTTCTCTCTTTAAACACAATCCCAGCAAAAACAAAGAATAAATTGCAGAACATGGATCAGTCTAGAATAAGAAAGCAGTAATTGATTGTTCTGTTGCCAGATGCAGCATGATTTGTTTCTGATAGCAAAACAGTGTGGATAATATTGCAGTGCCAAAGGCTATTTTCACGGTGTAAAAATCTTTCTTCATGTGATATTAATGTCTTTAACAAGAGCCCTTTCATGAAATTAATTCTCATTATGTCATCAGCATTTAATAATTCTTTACCCATATGAGGTAGATTTTGCCCTACTCCAGAAGGCAAGCACAGAGGTTATGTAATAGTTCAGTACTGAGCAGGGCAGAGACTTTAAATCACATTCAGTGAATACATGATAATAGTTCTACAAGACAGCATGTAAGCAAATGTCTCAAACACAGAAAGAAAAACAGATTCAAGGAATCTGATTTTGCTAGACTAAAATTATTCTAAGAAAAACAGATTTTAGGATTATTTTAGCAATAACTCTTTGCTCAAGTCATCCTTTCCTTCTCTACTGGCCACCACATAATAAGAAATGATCATACCTTCCTTCCTCTATGTCTCTTCTGTACTCATAGCCCTATGCAAAGACATATGATGCCTGTGTCACTCTCAGCTGTAAATTCTCTTTGTCATAAGGCTTGACCTATAACGTGTGAGAGTATCCTTCCTCCATGTACTATGATCTCAATGTTTTAGATTCTTCCTCCTCTGTTATGCAATCCAAATTGTGGGCTCATCATGTTGGGTTGCATTCATTGACAAGACTCTGATTTTAAAGGCTTTCTCACATGGCGAATGCCATCTGTGGATGTTGAATTCAGCTCCTGATTATAGGTATCTAAATTTAGCTATCTAAATACATGTAAATTCATGTGAACTGGACATCTAAGTTCCACGTGAACCACATATCTAAATTATTCTGAGACAATTAGAACTGTGTCAGTTGACATGAGTTGAACCTAGCTTAAAACAGTGCTAGCATATGAATAGGATATGTTATAGGATAACTTAGTACCTGAGTTACAAGAATAGAGGACTACCATGGGCATAAACAACCTGTCAATCACTACAATGATTGTAAACTCTTGAGTACCTCCCAGATGGCTGCAGCAGCAATGGTTGGATGACTTTGAAGACACAAGTCAGGAACTGGATATTTTCTGCTCCATCTTGCTACTCTTCCAGACCCTGATATCACTCATGACTTTTGTGCCATATGGAAAGATACCTTAAGGTTGTGTGAAAGACTCCAAGGGTGTGCAAGATGAGAGAATAGAAAAGACACCTAGGAGACCTATATATTAACCCCAGGATTATGCAACACACAGCCCTGATCCACCCAACGTCCTCGCAGAGACCTTAGAGATCATCTTGCTCCAACTCCCCTGCTATGGGCCAGGACACCTCCCACTAGACCAGGTTGCTCAAAGCCCCATCCATCCTGGCCTTGAACACTTCCAGGCAGGGAGCATCCACAATTTCTCTGGACAACCTGCTCCAGTGTCACCACCCTCACAGTGAAGAATTTCTTCCCTGTATCTAGTCTAAATCTACCCTCTTCCATTTATAGTTTATAGGCTTGTCTTTCATGTCCCTGTCACCACTGCTGAAACACACTACCCACCACCTCACTGTGCTAACATCTACTGTTTGATGTCTATAAACATTCAACAAGCATCAATGTTAATGTGTGCCACTTTTTCCATGTGGAGGAATTCAGTGACGCAGCTTTGTTTCGTGCACACTGCCATGTCAGACTTCATTTTGTCAGACTGCCCCTCTGCTGCCATCGATCACATGGCAAGAAAAATTAACAGAATATTGGTGAGAAGGTTAAACCTCTACTGCCATACCACCAACATCTGCCTCTGATGTCATGGGCCAACATAATAAAATTGGAGATATCACTTTCAGAGCAGCCCTCATACTTGGTCATCAGCAAAGCTTGTGACACTGTGTACAGCAAGATCTTCATAGAGGAGTGGAGGAAGTATGGGGCAGATGAACAGACATTGAGATATATAAAACCTTCATTAATGATATGGATGATGGGATGAGGTGTACCCTCAGCAAGTTTTAAGATAACGCAAAACTGGCAAGATTGGATGTTGCACTAGATAATTGTGCTGCCATTCAGAGAGAATTCGACATGGTGCAGAAATGGGCTGACAAAAACCTCATGAAATTCAATAAAGAGTGCAAAGTGCTGCACCTGGTGAGGAACAACCCCACGCACGGATGGATGACCAATTGGAAATCAGCTTTGCAGGAAATTACCTGGAAGTCCTGGTGGACATCAAGTTGAACATGAGTCAGCAATGTGCCTTGGCTGCAAAGAAGTCTAGAAGTATTCTTAGCTGAATTAGGCAAAGTGTTTCCAACTGGGCAAGAGAGGTAGTTCTTCCCTTCTACTCAACACACGTGAAGAAGAAGCAACGCAATAAGGAGGACTGCTACCCTGGACTTTAGAAAAGCCAACTTTGACCTCTTCCAGGAACTACTTGGACGTATTTCATGGTCTAGAGTGTTAGAAGGTAAGGGGGTCCATGAGAGCTGGTTAACATTTACACAGCACTTCTTTCATGCTCAGGATCGGTGTATCCCTAAGAGTAAGAAATCAGGGAGAGGTGGCAGGAGACCTGCATGGATGAGCAAGGAGCTCATGGACAAACTGAAAGGGAAGAGGAAGGTCCATGAAGTGCGGAAAAAGGGCCTGTCCACTTGGGAAGAATATAAGAATGTTGCCAGGGCCTGTAGGGATGCAACGAGGAAGGCTAAGGCCCACTTGGAATTAAATCTGTCAACGGAGGTCAAAGATAACAAGAAAGGTTTTTTCAAGTATGTCGACGGTAAAAGGAAGACTTGGGAAAATGTTTCATTTTAAAACTTGTGGGCAAAAGGGAACAGAACATACATATGGAGTCCAGTGTTTACTCCTATTAATGCAATTACAGTAATACTAACACGGTTTAAATTAGTGCAGAAATATCCCATTAGTAATAGCTTAAAAGTGTTACACAAGGAAAGTACCTAACACTAATCCCTCTTCTCTGGTGTTATGCATCCATACTTATGTCCCTGGGGCCCTCCAACCCAAACTACTGGGACACTACTGTGTCCCTCAGCCTCAGAATGGTGGATGTTACAGTGAGGGTTGGTGCCATTGTGAAACTTGTGTTGCTTCTGCCCTCTCCTGTGACACAAAGAGCAATAGCAGTGATCATTGACAGATTCATGCTATTTTTCTTCTGGTTTTGTTAACCACAAAATTGTTGTTGATAACAAGGTCGAACCTTACTGCTTCTTGCTGCTCAACCAATTTGTTTGATAGAAATAACATGGAAGCGCTCACAGTTAAAAGCTCAACTTAAAGCACAGGATTAATGACTTCTTGACTCTTATTTTTGTTTATGTTACAGAATTAAGGAACACTTTTTCTTCTTTTCACATTTATTTAATTTGAAATACTGTTTCATAAGGTTTTAATGCCATAAGTATTATTTTGGATTCAAATTAGAGGTCTTTTTTATGTTGTATATGTAGCTCAATGAAGGTTCAGCTCAGTGTTAGCTGAAAGGATTGGAGCACCTGTTCTGCAAGGAGAGGTTGAGAGAGCTGGGACTGTTCATCCTGGAGAAGAGGAGGAGGATCATAGGGGATCTCATTAACATCTATAAATACTTGAAGGGAGGGTGCGATAAAGATGGAGACAGACTCTTTTCATTGGTGCCTAGTGACAGGGCAGCCAGGCAACCGGCATCAATGAGAACAAAAGAAATTATGTCTAAACATCAGGAAGCGCTATTTTACTGTGCAGGTGATGGCACAGGTTGCCTGGAGAGGTTGTGGAGTCTCCCTCATTGGAGATACTCAAAAGCTGTCTAGACATGGTGTTGGACAAAGTACCTTAGGTAATCCTGCTTGATCAGGGGAATCGGACTAGGTGACCTCCAGAGATTCTTTCCAACCTCAGCTGTTCTGTGATTCTGCAATTCTGTGAATGCAGAGGCATCATTTATCTATACCTCCCAATCTGCTGCAACATAGTTTGCAAATAATTCTCTGTCTCCCTCCTACCTTTCTGCATTATACTCCTTTGTCTCCATAAATAGTGTGATGAGCATACAGGCTAATGAACGGAAAACCTTTAAGGTCATTTACTGGAAATATTCTCCTGTGTGCTGAATCAAAATATAACAAACTGATGCTTAAAACTGACAGCCCATTGCATATCCTTTGACTACTGAGGTATTGTAGTTGTGCTGATGCAATTGACATCGCATTTCATTTGTTCTCCACAATTTTCTCACCACACCTACTTATTTGTCAAATACAAGATAATTAGGAAGATAATGAAAAATATCTGCTTGTTAAAGTGATAATTTAAATACGTCCTTTGCACTACATTGCCTATACCACTATTCACTTGTTATATGGAGTATAAATTGATATTGTTTTATAGAAAATCCTTTGTGATTTATGTTTTCGCTTCTAGATATTTTTTCTGGTATCTTTTTTATGTAAATTAGATAATCAGGAATAATGAATGAGGAAATTGCAGGGACTGCTCCTAAACATAGTGTTTAACCCTAAAATATGTTTATGAGGCATCAACACCAATGTTGATAGTACAAGGAAAATGATATCAAGGTAAAGACTTAAAATTTTGTGGTAATAGGTAGATCTGATTATAACTTTGACAAATAATAGAAGTACAGACTCTCTAAGATAACTCAATGCAATCTGACTAGGCTATTAAAGACTTTTTTTATGAAACCATTTCTTAGCAGAAAAAATTACAAGTCTTAATCATTGATTTCTGATAGCAAACAAAGATGGTAACAAGAAACACAAATTAATGGGAAGAGATAAAAGAAAACAACAGTGCAAAAACCTGATCTTTACATATCATAACTCATTGAGATAAGAAATAGGCATATTTCATTATAACTGAATCATAAAAGTGATATTTCAATGGTTATGCTATCCCTCAGAAACAAATGACTTCATATGGTGAGCTGATCATGTTTTATATGCATTGATAATGGATAATTGCTTTTGAATTCTAAATCTGTACCTGATAGTATCTCTGACAAGATAGGTCATTTCAATTATTCATTAAATTATAATTATTGGTTTTGTAGATTCTAATTTGAAAAATAAAGGCTTTTGCAACGTCAAGCACACTCACATACTCCAGACTTAGATGGTTTTTGTTAAAAAGAAAATAATATATTCCCAAGCGTAGCCTCAAATATATTATCTATGCTTTACATTATTAAAAAAAAAAAAAAAAAAAAAAAAAAGGGTTTATTTATACTGCTTACCTTGAAATACTTGTGGATCTGTTGGAATTATCATAATTTTCTTATAGCAGAGGAATTACAGAATCAAGTTCAAATGCTGCCTCTATAAAACTTCTGTACAAACTAAAAAGCTCTGAAGCATAGTATCTTTTTCTATCCTGCCTTGCATGTAATATGTATATTTTCATGGTGCAACACAAACCAACTTTATTTCAAATGCTGATGTGTAGTTCTCTTCATTTCTACTGAAATATATAGATGTACAGCAAATTACAGTAACAGAAAATTAGTCTCAGTTCATGAAATATAAGTGTAATATACTGTCATGGATATTTTAGAAAGTGAAATGTTCCTTTGGAAACATTTTTTTTTTTTTAGACTGCATGGAAATAAATTACCACCCAAAATATGGAGCACTAGAAAATTCATGTCTGTGTGAAAATACAGCCCATTACAAATATAGACAGTCTATATTTGGCTTTATACATAATCACTGAATATTTTATGAACATTCTACATTTGTCAGTTCAATATAAACTGTGAGTTATAGTTATTGCTAGAATATAAAAACTTTTTATAAGTTGCAGTAGTTTCAAAGATAGTTTTATTGCCTTTTGACTGTTTGAAAGAAATGTATCACACTGAGCAGAATTTTAAATGTATGTATGAGTTTCACTGTTATTCATTTCAATGTCTTTGGTCACAGTCTTTTTTTCATATTTAAATGGGGTATCGTTGCTACACATTTCTAAGGAAGAGCATAAATACCATTGTGTTTACTTAGGCAACATTTCCCTAGAATCATAATCTGCACATTTTCATTCTCATAGCAAGAAAAAATCTGAATTCAGTGCAATAATTAAATAAGTAAATTTCCTATGAAAAATAAATGATATCCAAACATTTAATTCTGAAAAAAAATATTGAAGATAATATGGAAAGTCAATTTCTTAGAATGTATAAAGTTTGAGCTGTGAATAGTTTTGTTTTTCCTTAATTTGATGCCTGTAGAGGTATTAATTTCACCCACTTCTAGTTATCAAAAAGCAAGGCAGATTAGGAAGAAGTTGTATTCCTTGCCTTAAGCATGCAAACAAGTTCTGTTCCTAGTGTAAACAAGTTTGATACGTACATGTATACTCAAAATACATAAACCTCCAGGAGGTAATAGATACCTGTATATATCTTGAAGGGAATCAATCAAGGTAAATCTAAAGGTAATTTTCTCTCCCTTAATTATTTAATAACATAAATGATAGCTAAACATTTGTAAAAATTTTTGTATGTAACTTAATATTAGTTTTATATAATTTTAAATGTTTTATTCTAAAAATCAGTCATACAATCTAACATAGAGATCGAAGTTCTCTCTATTAAATGGAAATATATAGTTTCATCCTGTTAAATTACATTGTCTATCCTGAACATATTTTTATTTTGAATCATAGAAAAGAATCACAGAAGCATAGAATCATTAGACTTGGAAGGAACTGTTAAAGGTCACCTAGTCCAATTCTTCTGTAACAAACAGCGACATCTACAGCTAGATAAGGTTGGTCTGAGCTACATCCAGCCTGACCTTGAATGTTTCCAGGGATGGGGTTTCCACCACATCTCTCAGCAACCCATTCCAGTGTTTCACAACACTTATTGCAAAAAACTGTTCTTCTACCCAGTCTAAGTTTCCCCTCTTTTAGTTTAAAACCATTTCCCTTTGTCCTATCATCACAGATCCTTTTAAATAGTCTGTTCCCTTCTTTCTTCTAGCCCCCTTTAGACACTGAAAGGCTGCTATTAGGTCTCCCCAGAGCCTTCTCTTCTCCAGGCTGAACAGCTCCAGCTCTCAGCCTGTCCTCATTGGGGAAGGGTTGAAACATTTGGATCATTTTTGTGGCCCTTGTCTAGATGTGTTCCAACAGGTCCATGTCTCTCCTGTGCTGAGGACTCCATATCTGGATGCGGTACTCTAGGTGAAGTCTCATCTGTACAGAGTAGAGGGGCAGGATCACCTCCCCTGACCTGCTGGCCACACTTCTTTTGATGCAGCCCAGAATATGGTTGGTTTTCTGGGCTGTGAGGGCACGTTGCTGTCTCATGTCCAGCTTACCATCCACTGGCACCCCCAAGCTCTTTATGGCAAGGCTGTGCTCTATCCTTTCATCATCCAGCTTGTATTGGTATTGGAGGATGCCATGACCCAATTGCAAGACCTCATGGATTTGTTGAACCTCGTGAGGTTCTACTGAGCCCACTGCACATGCCTTTCTAGGTCTCTCTGGATGGCATCCTGTCCCTCAGACATGTCAGCCACACCACACAGCTTGGTATTGTCTGCAAACTTGCTCAATCTCACTGCTGATGTCATTGATGAAGATATTGAAGAGCATTGGTTCCAGCACTGACCCCTGAGATCATTCATCACTGATCTCCATCCAGACATTGAGTCATTGACCAACAATCTCTGGATACAGTTTTGCAGCCAGTTCCTCACCCATCAAACAGTCCATCCATCAAATCCGTATATTTCCAATTTGGAAAGAAGGATGTTGTGGAGGACTGTGTCAAACTGAAGTCCAGATAGATGACATCCGTGGCTCTTCCCTTGTCCACTGATGCAGTTATGCCACCATATAAGGCCACTATGTTGATCAGACAGGACTTGCCTTTAGTGAAGCTGTGCTGGTTCTCCCTCATCACCTCCCTCTCTTCCATGTGCCTTACCATAGCTTCCAGAAGGATCTGCTCCATGATCTTCCCCAGCACAGAGGTGAGGCTTATAGGTTGTTAGTTCCCTGAGTCATCTTTTTCTACCCTTCTTAAAAATAGGTGTGACTTTACCTTTTTTTGCATTCACCAGGGACTTCACCTGACTGCCATGACTTTCTGAATATCGTTGAGAGTGGCCTGGCAATTACATTAGCTAATTTCCTCAGGATTTTGTGACACATCTTGGCAGGACCCATAGAGTTATGGATGTTTAAGTTCTTCAGGTGGTCACAAACCTGATCTTCTCTCACAGTGGGATGGACATTGTTTCCCCAGTCCCCTCCTTCAAAACCATTCTCTTGAGGGCTGTGTGAAGAGCTGTTGCCAGACAAGACTGAGGCAAAAAAGCTGTTGATTACCTAAGCCATCTCCTTGTCCATTATAGCAAACTTGCCTCAGTAGGCAGGTATGCCCTCTTAGACTTCCTTTTTTTGGTTGATGTACCTATAGAAGCCTCTTGTTCTTCTTGGCACCCCTTGCCGTGTTTAGTCCCAGTTGGGCCTTGGCCTTCCTGACCTCATCCCTACACAGCCTAGCAACATCCGTATACTCTTTCCTTTGCATCTGTCCCCACTTCCACTGACTGTGCAGTAGAACTGATTGGTGAACTGAGATTCCTCTGCAGGTTCATATTGCTTTCTTTTAATTATAGAAGGAATGTAGAAGATTTTGATTAGCAAAAATTAGGTAAGATTAATTTCTTCCTCAGCCATTTATTTTCTCGGAAATTTCCATTATTCTCCACTTTCCACAGAAAAGTTGCAAAGTTGTACCATAAATCTGAGGGATAAATAAAAATCTGCACATTTATTTGTAGCTGTGCAGGAGAGTCATCTATGAGATTTATTCTATAATAACATATTTGCTTTTAATCTTATCTACTTCTTCCTCTTTTAATGAGATATGGAATGTATCCTATTCTGCGATATTGAATTTACCACATCAGTATCTGTCCTAGACAATTTTGCATATACATAAGCCAGAAATCTCAGATCAAAGGCTTTAAGTAGACATTTAGAACCAAAAAATACCTGGCTGTTGCAAAGTCTTGGAGACAATGTGAATTGCTCATTAAGTTTGTTGCACATTGAAAAAGAACTACACACAGTAAAAACAAGTTCAAAACAGCTAATGCTTAGTCATATACACTGAGTCTCCAACGTTACTTGCTGCTTTACAGGCTAAGATGTATATCTTANCTTCAGTCTCCTGGCAGAGACATACAAATGTCCTTGGTTCTGTTCAGCGCTGCCGGCTGTTATCAACCATGTTTTCTTTCTAGAACCAAAACACAGCTTTGTAGCAGACACTGAGAGAAAGTTTCAGTTAGAAACTAAGGTATGTCCACATTGTTCAGTGCTAAACTTTTCAAAAGCTGGCTACCTCTCTGAAACAGATCTACAGCTACTTTGCAGTCCACCAGCATATTTTATAGTTTGGAGATGAGAATATCTGTTAAATGACATGGGTGTCACATGAGGATATTTGAGGTTGCAGGAAATGTAAACAAATGAATGCTATTCCATTATTATTGCAAGGGGCCCAAGTTTTGTTTTGGAGAGAACAAGTTGCTCATCAGTACTTTGAACTGCCTATGTTTGAAGTGATGTTATATGATTTTTTCAGAGTCACTAACTGACACCTCAGGGCTTAATTGCTTTAAGAAATAAAATTCAATGGATATAAGGTAGATCATGGAATCATAGAATCAT
>WBMW01004744.1:85565-145712 GCA_013396635.1 Penelope pileata | reverse complement strand
TTTTTTTTTTTTTTTTGATGATTGCCTGCTTTAAAAATAACATTTCTAGGAGTAAGTAACAGTTACTTTAGTGAATGTTTATCTAAAACGTAAAACATTACCCCATTTCCAAAACATGCATTGCGTGAGTTTTGCAGAAGTCTATTAATCATTTGCTTGACCAAAAGAACTTGTGTTTCTCTGAGAGTGACATTTATGCCAGTTGAGTTATTCTTCTTAATTGGACTTGTGAAACTACTTCGTTTCACATCTGTACTGTGTCAAGTTAGAGAGCATTACTCTTAAGTTGAAAAAGGTCATGCTTAACCTTTACATCCTACAGTTGTTAGTGTAGAACTAAGAGCTGTGCAGAATTCACATCACTTTTGCAAATTGTTCAGGGAATACGTTCATATTTTAACTCAAATTTGGACAAATTTCCTTTGTGTCCTAGAATCAAAAAATGTTGACACATCATATGTATAAGAATAGATTTGTACCAATGAAAATCAGTGATAATTTATGCGCGTATAGCACAAGTGTTATGACAGCATAACTATTCAAATAAAATAAAATAAAAGTATTAAACATATTAAAAATGCTTAGTCTGACAAATTATTTCCTGTGTTTTCTTAAAGAGTTGGTACCCTCATATTACTCGCAACTTAGAGAGAAAGCTCTAGGCACTTCACAACTGTATAACATTGCTGTTACTTTTACTATTTTCTATGAATTTTACATAAAATTATTTGAAAACAGTGAGACATGATCTGTAACTGAAAATGGGTATCCTACTCCAAGCTCAGATGAGCCCAGCTGAAGTGCTATAAAGACCAAGAAATAATCACTTAATTCAAAGACAACAATTTAGAGCACTGGAAGCTCTTTTTTGAGGGAGACTTTATGCCTGTCAGAAGTGATTGCAAAACTCTGTCACAGCACAACAATGAAAAAAACAATTTTTTATCCTGTCTACATCTGCATAGGAAGCTGTAACAATTCCTTTCCATGTTCATGTGTTTTTTTTTTTTTCTTTCCTTGGTAGCATATCACCATAAAGCTGTTCCTTCTGAAACTTTGCAGAGAGAAAAGCTGTGGTCTTTACTCCAATGCATGAGGTCTTTACTGAGCAGTTGTTTTGGAAAGATAGATCACACCAGAAGGGTATGTATTGCCATGACAGATCTTTATTATGAACTGCGATGGCTATTCTTGTTTGTGTGTGCTACTACATATAAGCAAGTTTTAAAAAAATATGTTTAATATTTGAATGTTTGTACTTATTGGACAATGTGACATTAATTGACACAACTTTAGTGGCATCTTCTCATCTAAATATAGTAATATGATCCCAAATTTCTGTTAATTAAGAAAATAAAAGAAGAGTGATTAAACTGGCAATATAAACCTATAACAGCTATTTGAAGCTAAGAGAATGTAACATACTTTGCAGGAATAGGGTAACAAAAAGTTTTTGAAATTACCTTTGCTGAAAAAATAATACTATATTATCTAAATTATTATCTAATATAAGAAAATTCACCAGAGTTCCTGATACCTTAGTTACTACTAAGACAAGCCAAGTGAACAAGAACATTCCCTGTCTGATTTACCCTGGTGTATGTCTTACGATTTTTGTTGCTGTTCTCTTAGAATTAATGATATTAAATCAAAAAATACTGTTGACATCAAAATAAGAGTTTTACTCTCTTTAAATTTATTCTGAGATTTTGTGCCACTACTTGAAGCCTACCCAGAACTCAGTGAGCAGTAACATTTAACCTTTAAGGTAAATTTTCATTGAATTGTATTAATATCAAAAATGTCTTTCATGTGGAAGCAATGTACTTGGAATTCAGATTTTAAAAGGCATTCAAAGCAAAAAAGAAAATTAGAAACTGATCTATGGTCATGCTTACTTCACAAATTAAATACAAAGGCAAAAACCTTGTGAGATGAACAAAGAGGAGATAAGGTGTCCTTGAAAAACAGGGTAAGCTGAAGAACGAAGACTGAGAAGAATTAATCTAGGTCACAAGGACCTGGTCAAATGAACTTATTTATTGTAGGATGCGTTTGCTTGGCAAATGCTTACAAAATCTTCCTTTCTTGATAGAACAAAGAAGAGCTATGGACTTAGTCAAACAGGGTACAAGGATATCTTGAATTAAGCAAAAACAGGGTGTGCTTATTAGGTGATTGCTTGTGAAATCTTGCTTGTTCACAAAGGGGGTATCTATTAGCAGCGAATGAGCACGTGATAGGCAACCCAAGAAGAATGTAGCTCCAAGTACCTCAGCCAATGGGGAAAGGGGGAGTTCACACTGTAGCGTCAGGGCACAGTGACAAAAGGAGGCTGTGACCTCTGACAATTTGAAAGACCTTACGGGGAAATGTTCCAGTAGACTGTCCCTTTATTTTAATAAAGTTTCTCTTCTGTCTCCTTTCTGAGCATTAAAATTCTGGCAACAAGATTTTTCCAAACAGCTTGGGATTATTAACTGTATGTCATTTTTCTTTATAAAAAAACAATAATGCTGATAAGCCACACCAAATAATATTAATACACAAATGTTATGAAATAGGTTTTCGTGAAAGTTGTGTAACATACAAGAATTGTTTTGAAAAATCTTCGTTGATCAAGTGTATCACTTAGATTAAGGTTTAGAGGCTCTATTTTCTGGCTTATTTTTCCATGTGTAACCTATACTTTGAAAAATACTCTGAGGCCAAGTGAGTTTTTGGAAAGCAACAGGGGTTTCTACACTACAGCTCTGTAATGAGCTCAGCACAGCTGAAACTCTGTATCTTTCTGAGTCTCAGCAAGGTTAGTAGCACTCCAGGTCAATGCAGTGGACTGCTAGTACAAAGAATATTTCAAGATCATTCTCAAAGTATCACCCCTGCAGAGAAATTCAGATATACTTAACTTTAATGCTAACTTCAACAGGACAAAGAATATCTATAAACTTGCAAGACATTCTATCAGGTCCAAGAGAATAAATAGGTATTCTGTAAGAACCTCTGCTTTTGTAGTATAGAATCTAGTTATAAATTCTTTTTTGAAGTAAGAAAATGTACAATCACTGCCTCTCTAATGCTCTGCTGCAGATTTAGGAAGACCATGCAGATTGCAACAACACATATTTAGTCAAAACTTAATTAAGATGAAGCTTATTTATAAGAGTAAAAAAACCTAATACTAATGCTTCCTAGAAAAATATTTATGGTACTTCAAGATGTTTCAGATTAGAATTAAGATGATAGCATAAAGCATATACTCAGTGCAGTTTTATGTTTGAGATTGGTTTAAAAGAAGCAATTATTTCACATTTACATTCAGTCATTTCTGTAGCAACTGTGCATATAAAAGATTAATGTGTTACAGAACTTCACAACAAAATATGACTATATGGTTAATACTGTTCCATGTCTCATATCAGCATATCTAGCACACTGGCCTAGACAAAACAACTGCTTTTGCATGGAATGTAATCATATATCTTCTATTAAAATGTTTGCATTGTGACAAAACATGAAGAGATTGCATGACAGTTAATAATACGGAGCAGAGAATTCATCACGCTTATTTTGGGCTTCCAAATGAGATGTGCAAATTAAAATTTTCATCTCTTGCAGCACCTTCATTAAAGAAAAAACATCACCTCCAGGTATCTGTGCTCATTCCCTAGTTACAGTTCTCACTCCTTCAGTTAACTAGTGTGAAGCTCTTCCCTTATCTCAGAGTGACAACTTCTTCTGGAAAAGATGGTCGGCATCATATCTTATTTATCAAACTAAGTAAAATAAGTTTATTAAAAAGACAAAAGATGGGTAATTTTGTTACAGTCTATTTTTCATTTACCAAATTTGACTAATTTTCCTTGCACCAGCTGCTCTTACTGCACAGGTAGAAGCAAAAAGGAAAGCATACCCTGGCATTACATAGATTTGGCTCATCTTTACTAGCTATATTTGAAGCAATGTTATTATATAAATGATTTTTTCATTGTTCCTCTTTCATCATTGACATCTGTCCTGATTTCAGCTGGAACAGAGTTGATTTTCTTCACAGTTTCTGATATGATGCGGTGTTTTGGCTTTAAGAGAAAAACAGTGTTGATAACACACCTCACAGTTGTGAGACCCCACACTTGGAGTCCAGCTCTGGGCCCCCCAAAGTAAAAGAATGCCAGACATACTGGAGAGGGTTCAGTGAAGGGCCACCAAGATGCTGAAGGGACTGAAGCACTCCTATGAGGAGAAGCTGAGAGAGCTGAGGCTGTTTATACTGGAGAAGAGGAGGCTTGGAGGGGCTCATCAGTGTATATAAATAATTCCTGAAGGAAGGGTGCAAAGAAATCAAATCCAAGTTATTTTCAGTAGTGCCCTGTTCCAGGGCAAGAGGCAACAGGCACAGACTGAAACACAAAAGGTTCCATCTAAACATCAAGAAAAACTTCTTTACTGTGTGGGTGACTGAGCACTGGCACAGGTTGCCCAGTGGCTGTGGTGTTTCCGCCTTGGAGATCTTCAGAAGCTGCCTGAAGGTGGGCCTGGGGAACCTGTTCTGTGTGTCCCTCCTAGAGCAGGGTGGGTAGAAGATGACCTCCTGAGGTTCCTTCCAACCTTAACCATTCTGTGATTCCGTGATTCTATGATTTGGTTTTGGATGTTTGAGCATAGCGCCTGGCCTACTCTGTCTGTGATCTACAGAGAGACATGAAATGTGTTATGGCTTCTTCGGTGTCTGAAGGCCTGGCCCTTGCAACTTTCTTTACATAAACCTGACTAATGAAAGGGATAAAAAAGTTACCCAAAAGGGTAAGTGGGAAAAGAGCAAAATTTTGAAAGGTAAAATTATTTTCTCTTTCTTAGTGACGTTTCTCTTCATATTCAATGACTGGATGTAAATTAGGCAAACTTTTGTAATTATACCATGTAAAACAAGGCAGAATTAGAACATATTGAAATCATAAAAAAAAAAAAAATTGCATCTTTTTGTTTTTGATTCCTTGCAGAAATAAATTTGTTTTCAAACAAATAGAAGACTTTAAAAAAAAATAGTCACATGTTGAGTGAACTTCAGAACTTTCAGAAACTGCATTATATTAGGACATATATAAAGAGAATGAAACATTTAAATCAGTGCATATGTTTTGACTTGAGCACGTATGTACGCTTGTCCGTCTTGATGTGTAGTAATGGAGCTATGCAAACAGAAACCAGTGGACAATTTTGTCCTATAGACTCATCATGCATTGACACTTTTGGCAATAAAACTTCTTTCATAAACTTGGAGTTACTCCCAATTTTTGTTTGTGCTAGTGAAAAAAGAATCAGACCCATTGATTTTCTGACAAACTGTTAATGGTCCTTTATAGGTGTCCTGTTTTTAGATGAGTGTAAGGGTTGATTGCTTCCATACTACATACTCAATGCTTCCTTCTATCCTTGACATTTATCTGAATGACAAAATTTCAGGATTACTTAGTAAGAGAATTTTCAGGAGAGATTGCACCTGGTATTCTACAATTTTCCTTTGATTTGAATTTTACAGAATAAAAAGGAAAATAATAAAATAAAGTAGATTAATGACACTGATTATCCTTTATGTGTATATACATGATCAGTGTGTTTAAGTACATGCACACAAAAATAACAGAGTTGAATTAATGGAAAGCATTTAACGAGTTCAGTTAAAACATTCAGATTTGATGCATCAACTTTTCCTGTGGATTATAGATCTCTTTGTCATTGCACTGACTGACTTCTGAAGGAAAGATAATCAAAAAGTGTGATTTCAAGTGTGATTTGTGAAGTATACATGGGATATGTAAGTGGTATAAGTAAGGGAACATGATTTTTAAAGTTGACTGGTAGATTTATATCAAATAATTTTGAGAATTGTAACCTCATTCTCTGTGTTGAGGTTTATATCATGTGGAGTGCTACAACAAATTGGACCTTGTCAGGAGTGAATAATGGTAATAATGGTAATAATGGGTAATAACTCATGAAATTGTCCTGCTTTCAGCTGGGACAGAGCTGATTTTCTTCACAGTGTCTCATATGATGCTATATTTTGGCTTTAGGAGAAAACTGTGTTGATAACACACCAATATTTTAGTTGTTGCTGAACAGTGTTGCACAGAGCCAAGGGCTTTCAGCTTCTCATTCTGTCCTGCCAGCAAGGGGGATTGGGAAGGCACAAGGAGCTGGTGGGGAACAGAACCAGGATAGCTGACTCAAATTGGCCAAAGGGACATTCTATACCATATCACATAATGTGAAAACTATAAAATTGTGAGGAGTGGGCTACAGGTAGCAGCCACTGCTTGAGGACTGGCTAGGCATCAGTTTGTGAGTGGTGAACAATTGTGCATCACTTGTTTTGTAAATATATATACAATTATCATTACTATTGTTTCTCTTTTCCTTTTCTGTCTGAGTAAATAGTTTTTTTTTATCTCAACCTAAGAGTTGTTTTTATTTTTATTTTTTTTTCCCAGTTCTCTCCCCTATTCCACTGGAAGGGGTGGGGTGGAAGCAAACAGCTGTGTGGTTCTTAGCTGCCTGGCAGGTTAAATAGCAATAGCAATGCAAAATCTCTTTGGTAGACAAATTAAAGACTGCGATTTCAGGATTGTCAGCCTGTGACAATATTTAAGTAATGCATCTTCAAATCTATCCATCTCTCTCTCTTAAGGATATCTGGGCACCTATCCCTTTGTATCTGTGTTAATCTATTTACTCTTCTACTGCATCAGCTTCAATCTCTGAGAATAAGCTAGCATTAAAGCTATATGTAGACTTTTAGAATTTACCCGTAAAATTAAAAGGAAACATTCCTTATCAGACTAGCACATTTTCCCGATATATGAGGGCTACTCCAGCAGCAATGCCTCCAATTTTATTGTGTTGGCCCACGACATCAGAGGTGGATGTTGGTGGTATGGCAGTAGAGGCTGAACCTTCCCACCAATATTTCTTTACATTGTTGCTGTGTGACAGATGGCAGCAGAGGGACAATCTGATAAAATGGCATCTGACATGGAAGTGCGAATGAAGCAAAGGTGTGGGATTGAATTCCTTCATGCATATCAAATGACACCCACTGACAATCCTCAACACTTGCTGAACATTTATGGAGACAGTGGATGTTAGCATAGTGAAAGCTGGACTGTGTGGACAGTATTTTCATAACAATGATGCCATCATAGCAGCTGTGAAACAGTGGGTCACCTCTGCTGGTGCAGATTTTTATGAGTATGGCATGCAGGTTCTTGTTCATTGTTGGTGAAAATGCATAGATAACGGTGGTGATTATGCTGAAAAATAGTGTTTCATAGCTTTGGATTTACTTTCTCAAACAGTGTTATTGTGCTCTTTGTTGTAGCTTACATGGAAATAAATAGGAGACATTACTTTCAAAGTGACCTATGTATTTCCACTCCTTCCTTTCACTAGACTTTAAAGAGATTCTGTTTTTTTCTTCCTTACTTAGAGTATTCTTTCACTGCCATTACGTCTCTTTGTACACTTCAATATAGAAATCCTGTGGTTTCTGCTTTTTAGAGAATTGCCCATGGGTTTCATTTTGCAAGAACGTGGTTTTGCATTGGAAATACACTATAAATTTTCATCAGGAATGAATTCATAAAATAATTAAAGGTTAGACCATTACTCAAGAAACATATCAAGCCTTTTAAGTATGATTGCTCTACAGTAAATTACTAAGGAACATTTAGAATACCTCATTAGGAGTGAGAAAAGGTGTGATTATCCTTAAACCTGTTAGTTTGAATGCATTACATATAGGATATATTGACTTGGTCAGTGTAGTGCAAGAAATGATTTACATGCCTATCTTTGAGTATCTTTGCTGAATTACTAACAGATCAAATGCAAGATTAAAAAGGAAAAAAATGAAATAAATAACAACATATATAATAGGCAATGTGAACAGAACAAAAATTAAAGGTTACCCCAGAGGAAAAGCATACAGTGCAGTAGAGATGGTGACTTGCAAAGTTAAAACAATAGCAATAAATCTGTATTTCTAATGTAAGACATATGTGCTACAACTTGTGTAAGTCTTTGGAGATCCAAATGAAATGGAATAGTGGAATCATTCAAAAGTATTAATGGTCCCAATGTGAACACTTCAGACTAATGATGCAATAAATCTAAAAATTTAAACTTTGCCCCAGTTAGAAAAGATATTAAGACAAGTGAACAGTAATGGAAGACTGGAGAAGTGTGGGGATGTCTGGCTTCAACATTGCTTCAATGTCACTGCAACACCTGGTGGTGCATTTCATTTATTAATGGTAAAATCTTCAGCATCATTTGGTGTGAAAAAACTGCTCTGCTATACCACATCCAAAAACATAGTGAACTGTCTTTTTCAGATACTAAGTTGTATTAATTCAGATATTTGATTTGTGGTTTTGTATTTTACCTTCACTTTTTCTTTTCCTGCATATTCTACTTTTCAGACCATTTTCATGTTAGAATATCTACAGTCAGTCTCATTTTTAACTTCTTTCAGCCCTGCTCTTTCATTTCAGCTCAACTTCTAAAGTTCTTTCAGATTGTTTATCAGTGTAGCACATTTTTTTTTCCTATCTCCCTCTGGAAAAATCTCCTCCTCAGCCCTAGAGATCATTGTCTACTTTCTCTTCTTCAATTCTTTGCATATATTGCAGTCCAGAACAGATAAATGGAGTTCCTACCTGTTGTGGTTTGAGCTGGCAGGCCTGGAAACACCACACAGCCTTTTGTTCACCCCTCCCCCCTCCTCCCAGCTGGGATAGGGGAGAGAATTGAGAAAAAAAGGTAGAACTCATGGGTTGAGATAAAACTATTTACTAACAGAAAAGGAAAATACAATAAGATAACAGTAATGATAATTATATACAAAACAAGTGATTGTACAAAGCAATCGCTCACCGACCACAACCGATGCTTAGCCAATCCCCAAGTAAACGGACCCTCCCAGCTCACTTCCCTGCCTTATATTACAGGATGTCATATGGTATGGAATATTTCTTTGGTCAGTTTGGGTCAGCTGCCCCGTTCTTGTCCCCTCCCAGATCCCTGTGCCTCCCCAGCCCCTTCACTGGCAGAACTGAGAATTAAAGTGTCCTTGGCTCTATTCAGTGCTACTGGGTGTTATCAGCCTTGTTTTTCTTCTAGAACCAAAACACAGCTTTGTAGCAGACACTAAGAGAGAATGTTTCAGTTAGAAACTAAGACAGTAGTCTTAGTTTCTAAGACTATCCACTATCATGCTTACTGTTCTAGTCAGAATTCTTCCTTCCAATCTTCACTAAAGAATGTCTGAAATGACCACATCTTAGAATTTTTTCTCAGCCGTTATCTCTAAACCATGGAAAGATAATCTTAATGTTTTTGGAAAAAAACTGTCACTGGCAGAGTAGCAAGATAAGAAAAGTATTTTATATTGAATTATCTGTTTTCATATTTGACAATCCTTATATCTGTGGCTGAAATGAAGAATAAGTTTTATATAGTATGTGATATTGTCCTCTATGAAGATGTCATAAAAACATTTTTTGTAAGTTAACTAAAAAATAAGCGGCATTAATAATCAATAAGTTATTGATTTCATTGAATCATTGAATAAAATAATCAATAAATCACTGTGTCCATAAAGCCAATCATGAAAAGGTGCCTTATTAGAGAAAGAATAGCTAAGCACCATATTCCTGTGCATATTTATGTGTGTTTGTGTATAGAACGATTAGAGAAATTATGGAAGAGATTTTGAATTAAAAAAATAAAAGAAAGACGAGTTTTTTGTCTCATGTAAGTCATGCTTCAAGCTCTATCATCTCAAATATCTTGAAATTGGAGACATATGGGCTCAATAAATTGTTAATATCATCCTCTGATATTAAGATAGGTTTTTAGATTTTTGTACATCATTATTCTATGTATTATATACATACATATCCTTCAGATATATTTATAAAGAGATAATGAGGCAGAGAGATATGTACATATTCTCCTATGTGGGATACTTAAAGCAAAGAATACTAAAAGTATGTTGTCTTTGTCAATCCAGTGAAAGTCCAATTACTTTGCAGTCTCTGTAGTACATATGCAAGTGTCTTAGGATGATTTCCAGTCATTTTAGTGGGAGAAAGTTCCAGAAGATCTCCAAGACTAGTGGCTTCTAGTTGTTCTCTACATGTTCTTAAATTCAACAGTAGTCAGCGTCAAAACACATCAAAAATTTGTCCAGAAAATAAAGGATTAGTATGGTTGTTAGGTTATATGATGAAATGCTCATCTTCACACACAGAAATGGGGTAAACAACTAAGACAAGCAGATGGTGGAATTTGAACGCTCCCAGGAGAGTGATCAGACATAAAAAGCAGATCTCCATACAGACATCCACACTGAGGAGCAAAGGCAGAGGGTAGCTTCGGAATCTCCCATGCCTCAGACAGAGACATGAGCCTCTACTTAATCCCCCAGGGCTGTCCCAGGAGAGCATAAGCCCCATGGACTTAGTGAGACCCAACACCATAAGTGCATAGAGGGGTTCTCTGGAACACTACACAGCCTGGGGGTCCGTGCCCTGAGGAGTGGAGCTCATTATGATCCCATAATGCTGGGGAAGAGCATCCGGAGTTGCACGAGACTTACTATGGAATGTTTAGGGAGGAACCAAGAGTGGGAAAAGGGAAAGATCAAAGTGAATTGAGGAGGAACAGGCATGGAAAATTAGAGAGAGAAGGGGATAAAATGGACTGGCTATCTCTGAAGAATTTGCTAGTCCATACATTCATCTGGCCATGCCCTATGGCTTGTCAGTACAGTCTGTCCTTTACTCTCATGAAACTCCATTTCTAACCGTTTTCCTGAGTAAGGGACTCTACTAAGCGCATGTGCGTGTATGTAAGTTTCAGTACAGTAACTGGAATAGTCAAGGGGTCTGTCTGTCTATTTGTGCCTATGGTGCCAGCAGCTGCAGAAAATGTAGGTGCATAAATCAGTGTGTAATCATTAACCAGATAAGCCAGCAAGTAGGCAGCGTAGCTTGGAAGCCAGGAGTGTGTATGTGTCTCTTGTAGTGAGACATCTGGAGAAGTTGTTACAAGGACCAGATCGAATGTCATGTCCAAATGCTGGAAAGACAAAGGAGTCTGGAGGTCAACTGAAAGACTCACTAATAATGCCAAGATATGCCAAAGCCTGATTTAGAGCACAGCATAACCTTATGTTGGAAATTCAGTGTCAAGACTAGTTTGCAACAGCTAGTCTTTTAAAAGACATGCTCCTTTAAATGCTATATATTTTGCTTAATAATGAGCAAAAGATATAATCTTCCATCACATTAAATCACAATAACTTCCATATTCCTCTGAGTAGATCCTCTGACTTAAGTCTGGATGCCCATATCCTAAGAATGTGTTTAGTACAGATATTTATGAGCACCAGATTTAGAATACATGAAGCATTAAGAGTTTCAATCTGAGTTTCAGAGTATTATAAATAGCAGGAAGAAAAAGTAGCTTGATCTGATACAAGTAGAATTTGCAATGAGGAAAAAACAGCCTACAAATGTCAACTAATGATGAGCCTAGCTTTCAGTGTTAAAAATTTATCGCATCTTAAGTGAATTGTGGGTATGCATTTCATTGTCTATATTCCAGATGAGTATTTTAATCATCAGAATATGATCTCAAACTCTCTAGAGTAAAATTCAGACTTAACTGTCTTATAGACATTACAGTAGAGAGAAGGGACTGAAACACAGTTTGACTGTATAATTCAGGGAGCGGAATCTTACATAAAAAAAATACTTCTATATTCCATTACCTGTTCTACATTGATTATGGCTTTTGACATTTTATGAGAAAATGTAAGTTTTTGTTATTCCTCTATTTTACATCTTTTAGAATAAAAATATTTAAAAATATTATAGGACTTCTTTTTCTCTGCTGGAAGATGGTACTTTCACACAACAGTGAAAGTGCTGTAAATGACCATTAGAATTTTTTTTATTAAAAAGGTGAAATGGAAGAGTGTCTAATTAAAGAACTACAACATTGATACATGGAATAGAAACTGTATACAATCCATCATATAATAATTTTATTTATAAATTCCTTTTTAATAGTCATTCACAATTTTACACGGACACACTAAGTCCATCTGTTACATGGAATATCTTGATGCATTATACTTAAATGAATACTAGATGAGAGTTCTCTTGATAAATTTGCAAGCTACAGTAATTTTCTTCATTCTAGTCATTCTAAAATTTGGAGGAATTAACACTTTCATAATTATATATAAAATGGGGTGAAAGTGCTTATTTTTTCTCATTAAAAATATAGTTACTTCTTGCTACCACTACATGGTACTCTCCTCCTTTTAAAATATTCATTTCCAACACATTCACAAGTGCTCCCCTAAAAGTATTGCCTCCTATTTTATTATGTTGACCCATGACATCAGAGGCAGATGTTAGTGGTATGGCAGTAGAGGCTGAACCTTCCTACCAACATTCCCTTACATTTTGTTGCCATGAGACAGATAGCAGAAGAGGGGCAGTCTGACAAAATGATGTCTGACATAGAAGTGAGTATGAAGCAAAGGTTTGTAGTTGAATTCCTCCATGTGAAAAAAATGACACTCATTGACATTCATTGACACTTCCTGAATATTTATGGAGACCAAACAGTGGATGTGAGCACAGTGAGGTGCGGGTGGTGCATTTCAGCAGTGATGACAATGACATGAAAGGAAAGCCACATTCTGGCTGGCCATCCAGATTTTTATGAATGCAGCATGCAGACTCTGGTTCATCGCTGGTAAAAATGCATAGCTAATGGTGGTGGCTATGTTGAAAACTAATGTTTTGTAGGTGAGAATTTGCTCTATCAAATAACGTAATTGTGCTCTTTGTGTCTGTTGTAGTTTCCATGGAAATAAATAGGAGGCATTACTTTCAGGGTAACCTATGTAGATCTGTCAAATTGCATTTATTATTATCTATTATTTAAAGAACATACACTGCACTATGACAGCTGACTTAGTAAACGTCAACTGTAGCAGTTATAAGAAGGTTGTTTTGGGAAGGAAGACTGACTGAATTATGAACTATTTATTCAGTGACAAAATCTGGTCTTCTTTTTCATTAACACAATCTTTTGGCATTATGATGCCCCCTCCCTGGAAGTGTTCAAGGCCAGGCTGGATGGGGCTTTGGGCAACCTGGTCTAGTGGGAGGTGTCCTTGCCCATGGCAGGGCGGTTGGAACTGGATGATCTCTAAGGTCCCTTCCAACCTGAACCATTCTATGATTCTATGATTCTATGATTTAACTCTCCATAGAGTCTGTCAAGAATGGAATGCTTGAAATTGACATTAATGGCATCATCAAAGAAGGCAAAAAGTAAACAAGCAAAAAAGGTGGGTCTTCTTATTTCCTTAGGATGGCTACAATAAGGTCAAGGTTGAAAATAAATGATTCAATATTATGCTGTCTTTCTGCTGAGAGATATTAGTCAACATCTGGTTTGAATCTACAGCCAACTGCTTTATTTACTTTGTAAATTCCATTTATTCTTCTGTCTTAATAAATAGATTCTCATTACCCAAAAAGTTTGTTGCATAACTGAAAATGAGCATGCACTGAGAGTCTGAGAGATATTTGAATTTATTCCTAATTGACACAATGCTTAAGAAGTCTCAGTTAAAGTGAGAGTTACTTTCTACAATGAATATTTTATGTTTTGAAGAGTCTAGTAAATAGAAATTAAGTGTAACTAAACAAATATTCTTAACATTTAATCATGCAGAGTGCAAATATAACTAGTCATTTAACAGTTGCCTATACACATCTGCATTTGGTAAATACACTCATTGTAAGGTGAGAAATAATTAATTGCTTTATTGGATAAGAGATAACCACCTTGCCTGAAATGCTTATATTCATCAAAGCCAGTAGTTGTATAAGAATGTAGAACAACTCTTGAAAAATGTTTCATGAGAGGATGACAAAGACAACAGAGAGGACTGCAAGGAGACAGTGAGATAATACTTATCAGTGTGATAGGCAGGAGTCTGAGCAGACTCATCTTTGTTTCATCTTTGTTAAGATCTCTTTTACAGGACAGAAAATGAAAATTTTAAGAAGCAATTTGAAGGAGCAAAATTCTGCATCTTTATACATATTAACAGAAAGAAAGAACAAAGAGACTTTGTCTAAAAGTGACCACATCTTTGCTACAGATTTGCATCTGGACTGTTTGCTTCTGAGATTAACGTTGCTGATAAGTAAATGGCACAGATTGTTATAGCCTTTAAAAACAAAAGCCAGCTACTTGTGCTGAACATTGCAAGGAGATAGTCATTTTCCAGTTTGGAACCTTTCAGCTTTTGGTGTTTTACTAAACCAAAACGTTTATTTTTATAAAAGCACAATAAATACCATAATGAAAAATAGGAACAAGGAACTTAAACTGATAACTTTCAAAGCCTTTCCTTCCCAGTTGGAGTGTGGTCTGGTAATAAATGAAGAAAAGTGAGTAGATCAGTTCAAACCTTTCTTGTCTGTGAAGTCTGACAGACCTATAGTACTTGTGGATATACGTTGTAATACAAGCTATTATTGTACTGATCTTGTTCATCTTATAGAATGTGTTGTTGAAAATATATTTTAATATGTTGCCTTATTTCTATAAATTTCAAGATTTCCTTAGCTTAGAAAATTAACAAATGTACTATGATTTACAAGATTATATACTAGTGATCAACCCTCTAAATTGTTGCAATAAATACATGTATTAATTACATATAACACCCACAAAAACAAAAAGATCTACTTTTGGGATGATTGTGGTAGGAACTGAATCAAATTACGTTATATAGGGTCTTATGGATCCTAAAAAGTAGCCCAAATTACTCAGTAGCTCCTTAGAATCATAGAATCATAGAATCATAGAAACACTAGGTTGGAAAGGACCTACAAGATCATCTAGTCCAACCGTCCTCCTATCATCGTCCCTACCCACTAAGCTACTAAATCATATCCCTTAGCACTTCGTCTAGATGCTTCTTGAACAGCATCAGGGACGGTGACTCCACCACCTCCCTAGGCAGGCCATTCCAGTGCCTGACCACTCTTTCAGAAGAGTGTTCAGGCACTTTCTTTCTTTTAGAAGTAGCTATCGCAACCATAGCTGAATGTTTGACTTAAATAGGATCAGGTGGACTTTGAATTCCTTCTGTTTGGAGGGAATCCCGGGTGCCAAACTTGATAATGTCATACTGTCATGTGCACCCCTGCAGTCCATGTTTAACCTAGAGAAGAGTATCTCAAAAAATTTTTACCAAGGCTATCGCTGTTAAATCTCTAGTGAGGATGAATCTCACTGTGCACAATGTAGGATCCATCTTGGAATAAGACAGTTCAGCTGGAAAGAAATGTACATTATAAAGAATGTCCAGGGATCTGAGGCTCCTGGCAACATAGGCAGTGTTCTATATTATTTGAAAGGTCTAGGACCATCTTATGCAAGGAAATCAGTAAGATGTTAACTGTTACAAAGTTGTTAGGAAAGAAAAAAAAAAAATGTAAATGTTCGGTAATATTTTGTCTGTGCATGGGCACACATTCTGTGTTTTTCTTTAAATGTTTAACTACAGTTTTCCGGTACAAACATGGAACAAAATCCATATAGAAGAAAAACCCTCACAAATGTATAACTGGTGGGTGATGAGCACACATTAAGTTTGACCAAAGCAAAGCACAAACTGAAAAGTGTTTTGAGCCATTCATATTTTATGTCAAAAAGTTCCTTCTGCTGAAAAAATGATACCTTCAGAAGCCTCAAGCAAAATGCTCCAGTGTGCAGGCCAGCACAGAGGAGGCATTCTCTGCAATTTAGTGAAAATATTAAAGTACTTGTTACATTTCAATGAAGTCAGTACTGTACTATATACATATATATTAAAACAAATTTAGATAAAATGCCTTCAATCTAAAGAACTGCTGGCTCCTTAAAATTTATACCAAATAGTTTATGGCTTCTAGAATGATTCCATGTGCTTTTAAAAACACAGTCTCATCACACCAAATAATAAAAAGGTAATGAAACAGGTCCGTTACTTTCATCTCACTCAACCTTTTTTTTTTTCTTTTTTTTTTTTCCTTCACTGCATCGCTTCAACAACATTTGGTAAAGTAAAAGTATACCATTTGGGAAAAAAAAATAAGACAAAGGCAGTCAAATGCTTTAAAGATTGCCAATTGCCACACAGTCTTCTTGGACTGGAGACTGTATGCACACTGTCAGGATGAATAGCCTCTGATATACCTGTTTTCTGTGAATTGGTCTAATCTTTGGTCTCATCAATATTTCTGGCTTCAACAGGAGATTCAGGCAATGAATCCCTTTATTTATGTTCAATGTGAATAAATACCTCTTTTTGTTGTATTATTCCACTGAGTGCACCTCCCTTTTTGTGGTTAAGAGTAATAATTTCCCTATTCATTCCCCATGTTATTCATGTTTTTAAAGATGTGAAATATATCTTTTCACTCAGAAATGAGCCAGCAGTGTGAGCTTGCAGCCCAGATGGCCAACTGGATCCTGGGCTGCATCAAGAGAAGCGTGACCAGCAGGTCGAGGGAGGTGATTCTGCCCCTCTACTCTGCTCTCCTGAGTCCTCACCTGGAGTACTGTGTCCAGTTCTGGGGCCCCCAACACAAGAAGGATGTGGAGCTGTTGGAGCGGGTCCAGAGGAGGGCCATGAAGACGATCAGAGGGCTGGAGAACCTCCCCTATGAGGACAGGCTGAGAGAGTTGGGGTTGTTCAGCCTGGAGGAGGGAAGGCTTTGGGAGGACCTAATAGCAGCCTTCCAGTACCTGAAGGGGGCCTACAGGAAAGCTGAGGAGGGACTTTTTACAAGGACAGGTAGTGACAGGACAAGGGACAATGGCTANCTCCAGGCCCTTTATCATCTTTGTGGCCCTCCGCTGGACTCTTTCCAGGAGGTCCCTGTCTTTCTTATACAGGGGAGCCCAGAACTGGAAGTATTCAAAGCCAGGCTGGATGGGGCGTTGGGCAACCTGGTCTAGTGGGAGGTGTCCTTGCTCATGGCAGGGGGGTTGGAACAAGATGATCTCTAAGGTCCCTTCCAACCTGAACCATTCTATGATTCTATGATTTAGTTTTGAATTCTTTGTTGTTTAGCTCACTTTCACTTTGCAGTTACTTCATACTTCTATTCGCTTATTTCTTCTCTGTATATTTATATGGAGTAATGCTACTAACTCCTTTTAAGAACACATGGCCAGAAAAAAGTGTCTTATAAAGATGTGGGTGATTTACATAGATTTATTCAGTTTGTTTTATTCATAATTCATTTCATAGTCATTTCTAACATTGTAATTTTCTTTTTGATCATTTCTGACTATGCATTTTCAGAAAGTTCTGATTATAAGCACCTAAATTTTTTCTAATTAAAAATAATTTGAGAACTGTCCTCGTTCTATTCATATCTATATATATTCTTATGCATATAAGTTTGTGGGGTTTGTGGGGTTTTTTTCATAATGCAGCTTTTCTTTCCTTTTTTTTTTTTTTTTTTTTTTTTTTTTTTAAATAATTCACCAACCTTTTGGTATGATGAAACCCTTTTAGAGTTTTTGTTATGGCTCTCCTGAATAACTAAGCCAATAAATTTCACTACTTACTAATCATATTCGTTTCTGAATGATTTAGGTAAGCTGAATAACAAGCATTCCAGTGGAAATGAATGGAGCATTTTGTAGTTCAGCTGTTTTTTCCTTCTTTTGACATATAAACCCTTTTTCTTCTACTTGCAAAACAATTTATCGTCACTTCTGAGGTGGTAAAGTTTTCTACCAGCCCTGATTTGTTTGCACCTCCATGCAACCATACTATTTAGCCTATAATATTACTTCTAGCACCACTTCTAATGAAAATTTCATGGAATCAACAAAATAAATTCATGCCTCCAGATATGGAGACAATTAGCAAAGAAAGACTTTAATTTCAAATGACATTTGATGATATGCTCATTTGTGGTCCTGAGGGAAACAGAATAAGTAAGAATTCTAGAATAACAGGAATATACACAAAACCATAAAAAAGATTTGGTTTTAGTTCATATATCATGTTTACATATTTAAACTCATTGAATCCCATTTGTTTGAAAATCATCTAATTCCATATTAAAATACTGTGATTTGTAGAAGGAAAAGTATATTGAAATAACAGTGAGTATTTTTAACACAACAGGATGAAGCTGATATTTTCCTGAGGAAATATTTGCATATTAAGATATGCAGAATTTCCTCTGTAGCCTGTGAATAAGACCACACAAGAGCAGATAGTCACACTGCAGCCCAAGGATGATCTCATACTGAAGCAGGTGGATATTTCTTGAAGGAACAGCAACTCATGGATGAACCTCAGAAGAAACTGGGCAAGTGTAGTAGCAACCCGAACTAAGTTGACTTTAGCACCCAATAACTCAACACAACATGCTACCTCTCCTGTACTGAGTGACCACTTTAATAAATTAAACCCCAGTCATGGACAAAATGAACTCTATGGATGTATGGGACTCTTGGTAGCAGCAGCCTATAGTTTAGGAAAATAATAATTGTGTATATATTGAAGACTGGGAAGGAAGATGGTGATTATTAAGGACATACAAGATATTGCAGTATCTGAGCATGATGGAAATAGTGCAGAACAAGTGGTGGAAATAGTACTGGATCTGGCTGGGATGAAGATAATTTTCTTCATAGCAACCCATATGGTGATATACTATGGCTTTTTGACTAAAACTGTTTATAAGACAGAGTTTTGGATATTGCTGAACAGTATTTTTACAGCATCAAAGTATTCTCTTTTTCCTGCTCTGTCCCACAGCGTGTAGGCCTGGTATGGGCAAGAAGTCATTTGGGGATGCAGTTAGGAGAGCTGACACAAACTGAATAGGTATCGTGCTGAGCAATAAGAAAATGAGGAAAAGATTTCTGGTGGGAAGGTAGCTATTGCGCAGAAACTGACTGGGTATTGGTCTACTTGCAGGATGTGGTGAGTGACTGCTTTTGCATCATTTGTTTTGTTTTTCTTCCTTGTTCCTTCTCTTATTAAGCTGTCTTTACCTGAACCCACAAGTTTTCTCACCTTTGGTCTTCCAGTTCTCTCCCCTGTCAGCTGGCCAAGGGAGGGTGAGGTGTAAGCAAGAAACTGTGGTGCTTATCAGCTGGCCATGGTCAATTCAATGCAGTATCTTATCATTTTTTGTCTGGTAACTGACAGCAAAGTAGATGAGAAACCTGAAACTGAGGTTATGCTACTGGAAAAACAGTATTCCCCACCTTGTCCCTGACCTTTTAATCACATGTTGTACTGGGTAACCTATACCTTTCTCTGGAGGATTCACCCATTTCCAAGAGTGTGCAGCAAAGCAAGTCCTTTCCTCATGATTATTGTGGAGACGAGCATGTATTTTGTTGTAGGATAAAGCAGGTGAGTAATATATTTACTATGTCTCACCTTCCATGAACATGTTTTGAAAAAGTAAGGTATTATTGTACCCAGGAAATGACATTTTGGAGTTGGTATGAGTGAACCAAGAAGCACTAGAGTTTTTGTGGTATGAACATTCATCCCACGTTGTTTTCTCTATTGGTTCTTTCTCTGTATTGGAAGTGGCATAAAAAGAATTTAGGTAGTGTTCATATCAAGTTATGTTCCTCCAGCAATCAAAGATATTGTGGGCCATGAATGCAGCTTTTGACAGTAAAGCGATTACAGCTACTGGTTTATTCAGTTCTACGTACTCAGCTTCACAAATCCAATATCAGCATCCAAAACTGGTCACAAATTTGTATCAAATGATTTTGATTAAACAAGTGTTAGGATCTTCCAGTGTCCCACAGAAAAAGAAAGAAAACAATAAAAGAGAGCTATATGAAATAATTTTTTTTTGCTTTTCTTACTTGATTTGAAAATTAACAAAAAAGCCAAAAACATTTCTATATCACAACTTTTCTTTTTCTAAAGGGAAAAATGAAGAGATGATTTGACAAAGTTGGAAAAAATAAAAATGGACGCAACTCTATTTAAAATATACACTTCTGTTGAAGTATTTTTGTATCTCACCTGAGTAAAATGAAAAACAAAAAAGTTTATTGGAAAAAAGTTTACAAAAGTTTACTGGAAATGAGTTTAGGCATGGTCACATATAAAAATGTGTATAGATGTAGGTGGAGGTGTAAATGTAGCTGTATGTGTGTGTCTAAGTCTATGTCTATGCATGGCAGGGGGATTGGCATATACATGGCAGAAGAGCTGGAATTAGATAATTTTAAAGGTCCCTTCCAACCCAAGCAATTCTATGATTCTATGATTTTATATGCTTGTTCATATGTATGTTTATAAAGAAAGAGAGAGAGACATAAGTGGTTAAATAATATACATATAAACCAAACTTTTATTGTCTTATGGCTTTAGAGAAGGTAAATATATTTCAACAAATTAAATAATTGTTTTTTAAAGCAGAAGGCACAAAAGTAAACAGAAAGTATTTTCAAGATTCTCTAAATAACTCAGAGAAAATTGAATCAAGAAGTGATGAAACCTCATGAAGTTCTACAAGTCTAAATGCAGGATCTAGCACTGGCTGGATGATGAGTGGAATGTGTTGCAGCCCTGCAAAGAAATACTTGGGGGTGTTGATGGATATAAAATTGGACACGAGCCAGCAATGTGCACTTGAAGGCCAGCAAGTCAACCAAATCCTGGGTTGTATCAAAAGAAGTGTAGCTAGCAGGTCGAGTAAGGTGATTGTCCTCTTCTAATCTGCTCTCATGAGGCTCCAACACAACAAACCCAGGAGTGCTTGTAACACTTGTTGCCTAATAGCTGTTTTTCTGGACAAAAAAAAATCTGACAGACCAGATGGACTTAAACGACTTCCCATTTAGAATTGGATAAAGATTGCTTGAACTTTTCATCAATCAGAATTGAAAATTCACATTGAATCTATTTGTCTAAGGTAATTTTTCATCTGTCTCTGCACAGATTGTGTTTCTTGTTCTTCCAAAGTGTATCTTGTTCAATCACACACAGTATACACAGTATATTTTCAGTTCCAAATATTGTCATTCCACTCCATTAAAAAACAGCTAAGACATAAAAAATATTTTCTTGGACAATGTTGGTATTCACTCAAGATTAAATTTCCATTAGAAACCACAACAACAACAAAATATTTTTTTTAAAAAAAATACTGTTTTTATTTTGTCACTATTTTAAGTATGTGATTGTTGACCATTTCAAATACATGTGATTGTTGTAAAAAAAAAATCTTGATTTCTTTTCAATACAGAACAAAAATAGTCTGACTACTTTCTATATGATGTATCTGATACTGACTTTTTTCTGTTGGTGGCACAGAAGTTTGTCTGAGATTTAGTGTAATTTGAAAAGAAGAAAGAATTAGAAACCAATATCAATAATGTTAACAAAATATTTTTATATAGTAGTACCAAAATTATACAATATTGACCCATTTCAATAGCAAAATGGGGGAAAGTATTCCCATCAATGTTAAAGATGTCTTATTCACACTTGCTATAAAAACACAGTCTGCCCACATTATAGCTACATAAGTAGATATAAGAAACTTTACTGGAAGAACTGCCATTCTGACCATTATGAAAAAACATCTACAGGTGGAACTGTAACCTACTGGATTACAAATTCAAATAAGATGGGCTGAAGATCCCTTTCCTCAGACAGGCTCCTCCCATGGTTCAGGACTGTGCTTACTGACTCCTGCTCACCCTAAGGGCCACGCTAATTGCAATGCCTCCTGCTCCCCACCGAAGGTTTAACTCAGACCTGGGTGCTGCAGCCAAGAGCAGTCCAGGAGGCAGCCTCTGTCCTCACTGCTCAGCCCTTCCTTTTCAACCAGAATGTGTAGCACTTACAAAAACAATGAAATCATCTAAGCATATTCTCTAGTACTCTTTTATTGGCATCAGCTTTCTAACACAAACTCAGAGATTCAGTAAACTGAATCTGGAAACCATGATCTTAAAATACCACCTTTCTGTAATTACAATGACTCTGGTAAGTTAGTGGAGATGCACAGACTGTGGGATGCACAGGCAGTGGGATAACTCATCAAGATAAGGATTTCAAGTCTTATTATACACTTTTCTGATAGATTTGGTTTATATTTTGTTTTGTTATGTTATTAAGTTTTCCTTATAAACTCTTAAGTTCAGAGCCATCCTAGTACTTTTCATCTGGAATTTGGGAAAGGCAGTAGTAAGCTACTTTAAAGGCTCTTATTGTTCTACATTACTCAATTTGTTATATGATTTGAACTTCAAATAAGAATAATGAACTTGTAAACTGTTTCCCACTTTACACATACTCCTTTCACCTTTTGTATTCTTACAAATTCTTTTCATACTTAATAAGGAGAACATCTTATGGAAGAAATTCAAAAGTAGAATGTAGTAGTAGAAATATCAATATTTAGATATCCCTTTTGAGCATTTTCAGTACAGCTTTGACATCTTAGTGGGTCATTCTCTCTATGAAGCACTATTACTTGTGGTACTTGTATAGTCTGGGAAATGCTAGAGTACATTATTCTACTCTGTCTATTTTTGATATAAAGTGCAGGAGAAATAGAATTTTTCACAAGTTATTTATCATCTTTGTATGTGGATGTGTTCCAAACTGAGGTTGAATATTGCTTGTCCTTTTGATTTATGTGTTTTATGTACAAAAAGTTGCATCCATATACAGGGGGACAGAATTAGGTCCACTAAGTTATTATTATTCATTGAAGAAAATGCAGAAAATCTGCTAGTATTGTAGTCTCTCTAATTTAAAATCAGTGACAAGTGGAAGGTAAGATCCATTTATAGTAGACTTTAACTATATTCTTCCAGGCAAGAAGCTTACTTTTGCTTTTCTGACATCATTTAAAGGGCAAAGTGAGAACATATTGAAGAAAACTAATGTATCTTCATTCCTTCAAATAAACAGAATGACCTTTTCTGAAACTGGAATAATCTGCTTTTCATTTCAAGTATTTCATATTGCAAAGTTTTCACAATGTTGCTTAGCAGTGCGAACAGAAATTTTACTACTGGACAGATGCATATCATAGCTTTACTTAAAAGCTAAAGTCGAGAAGTTAAAACAACATTCTGATATGTTAGTTTTACTGGCAGTACATAGACGATAATACATGCTAGGATACTGGTTTATTTTGATAGATGAATTCTCTAGGCTTGCGTATTTCGTGAACTGGGGAAACACCATTAATTTCCTTTCATTCTAATGGTTAGATTTCTGACAGTACTGAATGCTTAAAAAAATAAATACTAAGATTAGAATTTTCCTCTGTGAAGGAAAAAATAAGTGCAATGATCTGTAAGGTCAGACTAAGAAGAAATACCGAAAGCTCAGCTGGCAACTAAGCAGGAGAACATGTTTTAGCTAAACAGTTCAAATCAAATTACCAAAAAGAAACACAAATTTGAATAAATAAAATCTTGCCCTACATGCACAACAAAGTCATATAAAATCAATCTTATTTGTGTCCCAGCAAAGACTGAACCGTGGAGAAGAAATCTCACTATAAAATTTCACAGCTGGACTAATGACCGCATTCCAAAGTGATGGTAAATGCACTCCAGGAAATTCCAGCCACCTCAAGTCACTTAAAAATAAATAATGAAACGAAGAGGGTAGGAATCTCTTTGAAGAGGGAAAAAAGCAATATGTATTGAGAACTTGAGACAGGCTCCTGCTAAAAATAGCACAATATGATTTACAGAAATCGCTGTCAGTGATTAAATATAGATGAAGAGGGTAGAGTTCCTACTGACTATTTCTATCCCACAAACAACAAGAAGAAAATAACTGCAAAAATTAAGTCTAAAATGTCTGACTTCAATAGTCATCTATCAGGGAAGCTTATATTTCAAGACATGCCATTTTCCACATCAGAGCTTAATTTTTAACAAATGAGAAGAGAAACACTGATTTATTTACATGCATGTCTGAGACGAAGAACAAAACAAGACAAAAAAAAATCTATACTGCTTAAGTATAAAGAACTCATAAGTGACCTAAAGGTATTTTCGTACTTTTCCTATATTTAATACAGAAAAAACATTTATCTCCAATAAAGTTTGTTTGAGAAAAAAATGCAAGTTATCTATAAATTATTGATACAATCATAGGAAAAGAAACACTGATTAACAAATTATTATGTTTCTAAAGCAACAACATAAAATCGTCACTACATAAAATCGGTAAGACCTTGTGTCTTAGTAAGGAAAGGAAACAGGTTTCTGTAGTCAAAGATAATGAGAGAAAATACATTTAAAAAAAAATCCCTAAAGATACAGGATTTTTTATCATGAAAAGACAAAAATTAATATTATTCTTATCTATCTGATTGAAGGCATATTTAAACATGATAATTATCAGGATGATACAGCATTTATTTCTGTCTGCTCTGCTTTTTTCCTGTGCATGTTGAATGATATATGAGAATTTTCACATCTGATTTTCTTACTATGAAACATTTTAATGTTAAACATTTTATTTAATAGGAAACCTTATGTAAGAGACCAATGGGGAACTTGACTCAACAACTCGAGCTAGAAAGGGAAGGTGAGGGAGCCGATTGGGTCCTGTGGACGCACGGCAGCAAGCTGTTTTACCCACTACCTTTTACGGAGGAGGGGGCTGCATGACTTTGCAGAAAACTCCTGAATCTTTTGGAAACCCGAGTTGGGCAGATGCAGGGGAGTTGCCACCCCGAGGGCGGTCTCTGACCTTCCGGACTACATTAAGGCGAACACACATGTTCTGCCTTTGTCGACCTGCCACCCACGGATGAAGACCCCAGCTCAAGACTATGCTGGATCCGAAGATGTGGTGAAAATCTATCTCATTCACTTTTATTTTTGTTTTCTCTCACCTTTTTCCTTTCCTTTTGATCCCTTTCATCCGTTTTCTCTGCTAGTCATTGCCTAAGTTTGCCTATAAGTAAAACGCCTGTGCCAAAGCGCCTGTTTATCCGTAATGCTTCTTATTGTTGCTAGAATGTTGCCCAATTTTGCCTTGAGATTGTGGACCGGTTGTGGTCATTGAAGTAAATAAATTGTTTTGTATTGTTCTTCTGAGTCGTTGTCTGACTCCGTTGCTCCCACAAGCCCTGCTGACCAGGGAGTGCCTTATTCAGTGGGACATCAAAGATTCACCTTCCTCACAACCCACCGAGTGGGATGAGACACCTTAAAAAAAAAAAACAGCAAACAGTAAAACTACTATGAAAGGATGATTTATCTCCATTGGTATTGGGTTTGACTGTGTAAATTCTTGAATGGTTATATTCAGAAACAAAAAGTTTTGGTATTCTTCTCTGAGAGAAGACTGTAAACTATCACAGATAGTGAAAACCCTTCTCAAATCAAGGAGAAGCGCTTTAGATATATGAGAGTTAATACTTAATTATTAGTGTAATCACATTTAATTAAACTAGTAAGAACATTCTTACTCTGTCTTCCAGTAAATAAAATAAATAAATTTTGGGGGAGGTGGTGCATTTCTGAGTAGATTTTGGTTTAATGACCACCCTCAGCAAATAAAGCTGTGTACTTCTATATTTAGCATTATTTTCTCTACTAGGCAGCAGTAACTTTGGAGACTCAGATAATATTACTTTTTAGGTTAGGATTAGACTAAGAGGCTTAGTTACCATGGCTCTAGTCCTTTGTATATATATTCGATAAGATTTCCTGTGTACTCCCTGCTCCCTTACTTCTTTAATATTGTTATTCCATTTCTGCAGTAGAAAGGAAAATTGATAAGTTCAAGAAATTATTAGTCTCCTAAAACTGAACATAACCTCCCACTCAAAAGCATAACCATTCACAGCCTCTTCAGTGCCACTTCGCCAGGTCCTCCATGGTTACGTCTCAGAGACCTTTAGTTTAAAAGTCAACAAATACAAGAGCAGAGCAGTAGAAAAATCATTACAGATATCTTGAGTCTGAAGGGAAAAGTATGGAGCTTAAAGAAAGATGAAATGCCATCTTCCTTTATTAAAATAAAGGTGCTCTTCCTTCTCTGCTTGCTGGTTTACAGGAGTTATTTCTAGCTACTGCAGTGAAAAGCAAATTTAAATCTCTGCTGTGATAGCTAGTCTGGGTCATACGGCTTAGCATGTTATTCTGAAGTACATCAGACTGGGATCAACATATGTAACCTGCTGCGGACAAAAAAATCTATTTATTTATTGTGGGGAAAAATAAAACACATTAATCTCACAAAGATTTTGCTAGCTTGTATTTCTGTGTGTCATAAACATGTAAAAGGAGTTGTTTGAATGCTTTCTACTACTGCCTGCAAAGTTCAGGTTTGAAATTCCAATGTCACTTAAAATAAATTTAAATATGTGGGTTGCTGATTCTAGTGTCTCAAGGTTTAAAGAGATGGTCTTTCTCTCTTGTGGTCTTTCCGCAGGTAGGTTACACCCCTGATGGAATTATGCATACAAGGAATGGGTGTCCTGGCTCAAACACTGAATGAAATCACAACCCTGTGTTATAGTTTTTTACTCAAATAATCTCACTTCTTTTGACATCGGATGAGATGTCAATGAGAAGGATTTGTGGTAGGAGCATAATACCCCATTGCAGACTGAACATTTTTCAGAAACCTTTGACAAATGACAGATGCTAAAATAGGATTAAAAGCTTCTTTTTCAGTGTTGTGAAAAGGATAGTGCAAAGACAACATTTTTTGCATCTTTGACTGCTACTCTCTATCCCATTCATATACAGGAAACCTTCAACTTTACTGGCAGATAAGCTCCACTCAGCTTCAAACTGAAACTACATATCTGACTGATGGAAGTGAGATGATTTTAGAGATTCTAGAAATATTTTTTTTTTTTGTATTGCTTTTGAAAGGACCCTTGCTTAAAGCAGAGGAAAAGGAGACAGACATAACTCTGTGAGATGCATGAAAGTCAATTCTCTGAAGTAGATCTATCACTATACTTTTACTAGAAGGGAAATATCCGCAGTTTTATGAGCACTTAGCACGCTAAAAATGATGAGCAGAACAAATAAAAAATCTTGTGAGAAGTTTCTTTTATTTACATAGTATGCTTTAAACTGCTAGGTGCATTTGTTTTTACTTTTCAAGTTTGCCTGAAGAAACAAGAAATATACTGTTTTTAAAAAAGAAAGCTTACATTCTCACAAGAATACATGAAATCCTGACAGTTNGGATAGGTGTATCAGAATATGTAATCAATATCTAATCAATATAATATAATGTATAAAAGTATAAATAAAATATAATATAATATAAATATATATATAATATATATAATGTATAAAATATAATATAAAAGTATAAATATAATATAATATAATATAATAATACATATAATAATATGTAATCTGAGGAATCCTATATTAGGAACTCTCTTACTATTAAAGAAGCAGATTCTTAATTATGGGAAAATAAATATATTCTACTGTACAACAGTTTTCTAGCACAGTACAGTAAGGTACTACGTACTGCCAATGTCATTTTTGTTCTGTTTTGTTGTTTTTCTGCAACATACATGAGTTTTTAAATATTTGGTGATCACTTCAAGTTTGGTGGACTAAGTAAGTGGAAAGGTGATATCAAATTGTCATGTTTTTAAAAGTTCTGGAAAAAAAAATACAAAAAAAACCCAGAGGACTATAATCTACCATTTGAAGAAGTCACTTTCTACTAACAAGTTTCCTGTGTCTTAAAATACAGAGCTTGACTTATGCACTAAATATACATTGGAGAGATGTCCATTCCTTTTGGATGCCCCTATCTTGCAAGAGTAAAGTAATCTACTTTTAAATTCAAAGTGTTATTTTATGTGAATCTCTATAATCTAAGTGGAATTTCTTGACATTTCAAATATATAGACGTGTAAAATTAGAAATAGAGCCCTGTCTCTTTTTAAATTTTTATACACTATGTATAAATATATACATATATATAAGTTCTTCTTGTGTATGCATTTGTGGGACCCACCTGCTGCAAACTGCAATATCCTAACATTGCCATCACTGTTTCCAGTTCATTAAAGCCAGTATTCAGATCCGTACACAGTTTCCTGGTNGCTAAAAATGATGAGCAGAACAAATAAAAAATCTTGTGAGAAGTTTCTTTTATTTACATAGTATGCTTTAAACTGCTAGGTGCATTTGTTTTTACTTTTCAAGTTTGCCTGAAGAAACAAGAAATATACTGTTTTTAAAAAAGAAAGCTTACATTCTCACAAGAATACATGAAATCCTGACAGTTTTCAGGAAAAAAAAAAAAAAGTCATTCAACTTGAAATAAAATAAAATTCTAAGTATTATAACACTGTAGAAGCAAATGAAATGAGAGCAACAAATACTGAAAAAAATCATGTATAAATTTGTTTTGTCTAGAAGCATCTTGAGCTTCCATGTCCTACAGACATCTGAAACAGTTATCTATATAACTTTTCTGTATACCTTTTCTAATATAACTTTTGGCCTTTATTATTGACTGTTGAATTTCCTCAGAGATACACTTCAGTGAATTTTCTTAAGGGTAATTCGTATATATGTAAAAGGCTATTGATGATAAATAGATACAGAAACTTTCAGATATGCTAAACATGAACACTTTCCTGAAAAATTTAATTACCAGCACAGGATAGGTGTATCAGAATATGTAATCAATATCTAATCAATATAATATAATGTATAAAAGTATAAATAAAATATAATATAATATAAATATATATATAATATATATAATGTATAAAATATAATATAAAAGTATAAATATAATATAATATAATAATACATATAATAATATGTAATCTGAGGAATCCTATATTAGGAACTCTCTTACTATTAAAGAAGCAGATTCTTAATTATGGGAAAATAAATATATTCTACTGTACAACAGTTTTCTAGCACAGTACAGTAAGGTACTACGTACTGCCAATGTCATTTTTGTTCTGTTTTGTTGTTTTTCTGCAACATACATGAGTTTTTAAATATTTGGTGATCACTTCAAGTTTGGTGGACTAAGTAAGTGGAAAGGTGATATCAAATTGTCATGTTTTTAAAAGTTCTGGAAAAAAAAATACAAAAAAAACCCAGAGGACTATAATCTACCATTTGAAGAAGTCACTTTCTACTAACAAGTTTCCTGTGTCTTAAAATACAGAGCTTGACTTATGCACTAAATATACATTGGAGAGATGTCCATTCCTTTTGGATGCCCCTATCTTGCAAGAGTAAAGTAATCTACTTTTAAATTCAAAGTGTTATTTTATGTGAATCTCTATAATCTAAGTGGAATTTCTTGACATTTCAAATATATAGACGTGTAAAATTAGAAATAGAGCCCTGTCTCTTTTCAAATTTTTATACACTATGTATAAATATATACATATATATAAGTTCTTCTTGTGTATGCATTTGTGGGACCCACCTGCTGCAAACTGCAATATCCTAACATTGCCATCACTGTTTCCAGTTCATTAAAGCCAGTATTCAGATCCGTACACAGTTTCCTGGTCATAATTCACAGATTCATGCAGATGAGCTGATTGAGACACTCTTCATAACGTGATGTGTGTGGCGACCCAGAGCATAGCTTGCCTTTCACATTTCTGTCACCACTGGTGAAACACACCACTACTGCCTCACTGTGCTCACATCCACTGTTTGGTCTCCATACATTTTCAGTATACATCCATGATTGTCAATGGCTGCAATTTTTTCTGCATGGAGAAATTCAACGACACACCTTTGCTTCATCAGCACTTCCTTGTCAGATGCGATTTTGTCAGTCTGCCCCTCTGCTGCCATCTGTGGTATGACAACAAAATTTAACAGAATATTTGCAATAAGGATCAACTTCTGCTGCTATATCACCAACATACACCTCTGATGTCTTGTGCCAACATAATAAAATAGGAGGCATTACTTTCAGAGTACCTCCCATATTTTTGGGAAATTCTCTAGAAACCCTTTTTTCCTTATCTCTGCTGGCCAGAATTGTCAAATATAGTGTATGGAAGTGACAAGAATTTGAATTTATTTCAGACTCACATTGCTTGACGATTCATGTCTTCATAATTCTTTCTCTTACTACCCACCTGAATCCCATCATGCACATTCATAATTTCTTCTCATGCCATATGTAAGACACTGTTTCTGAACCTTTTGTCTCAAAGTTTGACCACCTGCCTGCTGCCCAAAGCCTTGTAGACCAGGGGAAACGAGACATAAGCAGTCGCTAAAACGGCCATCTAGCAGCCTTTCAGACTGATGCCTTGAGGAAAGCAACTACCGAGAGGGGATATGCATGCCCCTGCATGCTCATATGTGCTGTACATGACATACCTAGATGCCCAGGAATGCCATGCTGGCCGAAAAGGAGGATAAGAAGACCCCTCCAATAAGGGAACGATAGCTTCTGACTGATATCTGGGTGATATCTGACCGATATCTGGCTGATACCTGCCTTGTGGCTGGTACCTTCTGCTGCTTGAGACATGAGGTCCTGCTGCCCATCTACCTGATGCCTGCTTGTTGTCTCCTGCTTCCTGCCTGATGGCCCAATGCCTGATGATGCGTGATGATGTCTCCTGTTTCCTGGTGCCTGCCTCGTACCTGCTGTCTGAGATCTACTGCTGCTTCTCCTGATGTCTGCTCCTGCTTCTCCTTGTGCCTGGTCTGCCTGCTGCCTGAGACTTGATGATGCCTGGTGCTGCTTCTCCCCTTGTGCTTTCCCTCCCTCACTCCCACACAGGCCTAAAGATATTCCTGGATCAATACAATGGTGTGGGATCCATGGTGGTGACTGTCCCTGTTTTTAATATGTAACCCTCGCTCTTATTTCCTATCCTTTTACTATCGCCTGTCTTCCCATCCCCATCACCCTCATTGACCAGAATTTATATTAAACTGGTCGAACAACATTTGACCTCATTTGTGTTTTAATCTCACTCTGGGTATATTAAAGAATTTCCCCTCACTCCAATAATTGGAGTGGGACACCTTATCTTGAAACTCTGAACAGGTATCAAGAGTTTCACAAGAATATTTCATCTTTTAATATTAGGGTATAAAGTGAGATAATTTTTATAGTCCATTACGTAAATAGGAAAATATTAAGATAACTCATTACTTTGGCTGAGTTTTGTGTTCAGTGTGTAAAAGACACATTTTTATGACAATATGTACTGAATTTGTTCTTACTCATCATTTTTTTTACGTTTATTTCCATTTTTCTTTACCAACATTAAAATGTTGTAATGATTGAGTCACCTTTGTGAGATCTGATTTTCTGTTTAAAAACATTTCTCTCTCAGTATGCTTCTCTCAGTAAAAAATACTGAGTTGAACAAATAGTTTGTTTTAATTTTTTTTGAAAGCATCTTTTCATTTTCAAACAATATATAACTGAAAGTTAAAACCTTTCCACTGTAGTTGATTCAGTTTGTCTAGCTGTGGCTAAAAAACTAGAACGGTAGTGAAACAGAGGCAAAAGACATTCATAAGGAATGGAAAAAAAACAGCACACAAGTAAAGAGAGATTTGTGTGTAGTACATAATCCATGGTATCAGAAAAATAGTACTAAAATCCATGATACATCATTTGCATGTCAGAATATTTCCTCTATTCTAAGCAAACTGGCTATGGGAACTGAAAGGCTGCTTTCCATCTGGAGAAATACTCTTTAAATGTCTGTCTTCCTTCAGCTGTCTGATTAAATGCCATTGGCTTCTAGCAAATTACATTTCTAATGGATTTAATCTTACACTTTGTGTCCTTCTCCTGCCAGTTTCAACAGTCTTTCCAAGAGTGTATTACAAGAAGCTCCAGTTGTTTCTAATACAATAGCAAAAGAGAGAACATTTTTCCCTTGAAGCTCTCTTTTTTTTTTTTTTGACAGATACTGAAAACAGAAAAATCCTCCAGAGCTTTAAGCATCTTTGTTGTATGACTTGTTCTAATCTGACTATACATTCAGAGAAACAGGCAGTGAAAAAAAGACACAAAGCATTCTTCCAAAGGTTTCAAATTAGGGTTGCTGAAGTTTTCCACGGAAAGACCTAAATCTCTAAACCACTGCTGTGCCTTATCCTTATTCCCATGGCATCAGAAATCACAATACAAATAAAAATACAAAACTAATCATTTGAAAGGGGTCATGAAACAGGAATATATTTGTATTCAAAGCCACAACTACACAGGCAATAGCTAGATAAACACATACAACCCATTAAAACTCTGGATCCACATTGTTACATAAGAATTATAGGTTCTTTAATGAAACTGCTGTGGTTTAACTCAACAGCAGATGAATACCACATAGCATTTCTTTTACTCTCCCTGCCCCCAGTGGGATATGGGACAGAATCGGAAAAAAAGTGGGACTTGTGTGTTGAGATAAAAGCTGTTTATTAAGACAGAAGAGAAATAAAACAGTAATTATAATTATATATATATATAAACAAAACGAGTGATGGACAAAGCAATTGCTTACCACCTGACAACCACTGCCTGGCCAGTCCCCAAGCAGCAGCAGCTCTCCTAGACAACTCCCCCCAGTTTTATAGTTTTTTTCACATTATGTCATATGGAATATCCCTTTGGCCAGTTTAGGTCAGCTGTCCCCGTTCTGTTCCCTCCCTTGTGCCCTCCAGCCCCCTTGCTGGTAGGACAGAATGAGAAGCTGAGAAACTAAAATGTCCTTGGCTCTATATGGTGCTGCTCAACAGTAACTAAAACATGGGCACGTTATTGACATTTTCTCCTAAAACCAAAACATAGCATCATAGAATCATAGAATCCTTAGAGTTGGAAGGGATCTTTGAAGATCATCTAGCCCAATGCCCCTGCAATGTACAGGAACATCTACAGCTAGATCAGGTTGCTTAGAGCCCCATCCAGCCTGACCTTTAATGTCTCCAGGGATGGGGCCTTCACTATTTCTCTGGGCAACGTGTTCCAGTGCTTCACGACACTTACTGTAAAAATTTTTTTCTTTACATCAAACTTAAATCTCCTCCCTTTTATTTTGAAACCATTTCTCTTTGTCCCATCACCACAGACCCTTCTAAAGAGTCTGTCCCCTTCTTTCTTGTAGCTCCCCTCTAGATACTGAAAGGCTGCTATCACATCACCTCAGAGCCTTCTCTTCTCCCAGCTGAACAGCCCCAGCTCTTTCAACCTGTCCTTGAAGGGGAGGTGTTCCATCCCTTGAATCATTTTTGTGGCCCTCCTCTGGACCTGCTCCAACAGGTCCATGTCTCTGCTGTGCAGAAGATACCACATCTGGATGCAGTACTCGAGGTGAGGCCTCTCCAGAGCAGAGTAGAAGAGCAGGATCATGCTTCTTTTGTTGCAGCCCAGGATATGGTTTGCTTTCTGGGCTGCATCATACCAGACACTATGAGGAAAAACAACTTTTATCCCAGCTGAAACTAAGATAGAAACATACTTGGGTAGCTTCAAAAAGCTGAAAACATATTGTGCATGTACATCTGTATTATTTAATATTTTCATACATACTGTTCATTTTTCTGTAAACACAGGTGGTATGTGTATGTCTCCATAAAGAAGTAAACTACAGTTCATGCAGTAAAATTTGCACAAGAATGAAAATTGGCGCTAACTTGAGCTGTTCCTTTCTAAATAGAAATATTTTTATGGTGCTCTCAAAAATATTTAATTAAAAATATTTGTTATTTTTGGAATTAAAACAATGAATTGGAATGAAAATGAATTGGAATGAATGGAATGAAAACTCATTATTACAATAATTTATAAGTAAGGAAACCCTAAGCATATGCTATTGATATTTTTACTACATTTTGTCTAAATATGTGAAGAGACCAGAGTCATAGAATCATAGAATATCCCAACTCGGAAGGGATCCATGAGAATCCTCAAGCCCAACTCCTAGCACCATACAGGACCACCCAAAAATCAGACGATATGATTGAAAACATTGTCTGAATGCTTGAACTCGGGCATTTTCCTGGGGAGCCTGTTCCAGGGCTTGACCACCCTTTCAGTGAATAACATTTTCCTGATATCCAACCTGACACTCCTCTGTCACAGCTTCATGCCAGATCCTTGGGGCCTATTGCTAGACACCAGAGAGAAGAGATCAGCATCTGCCCCTCCATTCTCCCCTCATGAGAAAGCTGTAGGCCACAATGAGGCCTCCTCTCAGTCTTATCTTCTCTGGGCTGAACAAACCAAGGGACTTCAGCCACTCCTTATACATCCTCCCCTTCGGATCCTTTACCATCTTTGTAGCTCTCCTTTGGACAATCTCTAATAGTTTTATGTCCTTTCTCTACTGTGGTGCTCAAAATTGCACACAGTACTTGAGGTGAGGCTGCATCAGTGCAGTGTAGGGGAGGACAACCACTTCCCTCGACCAGCTAGTAATGCCGTGCTTGATACACTCCAGGATACAGTTGAATTTCCTGGCTGCCTGGGCATACTCTTGATTCATGTTCAGCTTGTTGTTGACCAAGACCCCCAGATCCCTTTCTGTGGGGCTGCTCGCCAGCCTCCCATCCCTCAGTCACTATGTACAGCCAAGGTTGCCCCTTTCCAGGTGCAGAATCTGGCACTTGCTTTTCTTAAACTTCATGCAGTTGGTGATTGCCCAGCTTTCTAATTTGCCTAGATCTCTCTGTAAGGCCTCTCCACCCTTGATGGAGTCAACAGCTCTTCCTAATTTAGTATTATCAGCAAATTTGCTCAGAACACCTTCTAGTCCAAGTCGTTTATGAAACCATTAAAGAGAAAAGGCCCTGAAACGGAGCTCTGTGGAACCCCACTAATGACTATCCACCAGCCTGATGTAACCCCATTTACTTTAACCTTTGGGCCCGACCTGTCAGCCAATCATTCACCCATTGCATTACGTTTTTGTCTAGTTCTGTGCAGGATGTTTTGTTCAGAAGGATCCTGTGATTAACAGTATCAAAAACTTTACTGAAATACAAAGAATATCCCATCAACTGGCTTCCATTGGTCTTCTTTCTTGAAAATTAGAACATTTGCCAGCTTCCAGTCAACCACAACCTCCAGATTCCCAAGTGTATTAGTTTCTAACTGAAACTTTCTCTCTTAGTGTCTGCTACAAAGCTGTGTTTTGGAAAACAAGGAAAACAAGGCTGATAACACCCGGCAGCGCTGAACAGAACCAAGGACATTTGTATGTCTCTGCCAGGAGAGTGAAGAGGCTAGGGGGGCCACAGGGATCTGGGAGGGGACAAGAACGGGGCAGCTGACCCAAACTGACCAAAGAAATATTCCATACCATATGACATCATATAATATAAGGAAGGGAAGTGAGCTGGGAGGGTCTGTTTACTTGGGGATTGGCTAAGCATCGGTCGCGGTCGGTGAGCGATTGCTTTGTACAATCACTTGTTTTGTATATAATTATCATTACTGTTATCTTATTGTATTTTCCTTTTCTGTTAGTAAATAGTTTTTATCTCAACCCACGAGTTCTACCTTATTTCTCGATTCTCTCCCCCATCCCAGCTGGGAGGAGGGGGTGGTGAGCAAAAGGCTGTGTGGTGTTTCCAGGCCTGCCTGCTCAAACACCAAGACCATTGAAAAATAATTGAGAGAGATCTTGTGATGACATCAGTCAGCTCTCTGAGTACCGTGGGATGAATCCCATCAGGCCTCATGGACTTATAAGCAGCCAGGTTGGGCAGCAAATCCCACACAGGTTTGGGGTGAGGTTAACTGGGAGTTGATCATTACCACACAGTCCTCCAACATGGGGCACCTTGCTGTCCCAGAGATCATCATTGGTGTTGAAGATAGAGTCAAAGAAAGCAGTAAATGTCTCTGCTTTGTCTGTGTCCTTGCCCATAAGATGACCATTCTCATCAAGTAACAGACCACTATTCTCTCTGGTCCTCCTCTTCTTAACGTATTTGAACAAACCTTTATATTGCCCCCCATTGTATTGGCTAGATTCAACTAAGCTTTGGCTGCAAACATGAAGAGCATCCCTGCAGTCCTCCTGTGTTGCCTGACCTTGCTTTCAGCAGCCATACACTTTCTTTTTCCACCTAAGGTCTAGAAGATCCCTGATCAGACAAGCCAGCCTACTACCTCACCTGCTTGACTTCCAACATTTTGGAATTTCCTGTTCCTGTGCTCTTGGGAGGCAGCACTTAAAAAATGACTGGCATTGATGGACTTCAATGCCTTCAAAAACAGTTTTTCAGGGGACCTTACTAACTGGTTTTCTGGGCAGCTTTAAATCTGTGTTCCTCATATCCAGGGTTGAGGTGGCAGTTTTCCTCCTATATTACCAAAGATTTTAAATTGGACTATTTCATGGTCACAATGGGCAGGATGGCCACCGGCCACCACTTCACCCATGAGACTTTCTCTGTTCACGAGCAACAGATCTAGGGGGACACCTTTCCTGATCAGCTCACTTAGTATATTTACCATGAAGTTATCATCTAGGTGTTCTAAGAATCTCCTTGATTTGTTTATATCAGTTGTGTGGTGTTCCCAGTTAACGTCTGGCAAGTTGAAGTCTCCCATAAGAACAAGGGTGGTTGATATAGAGGACTCTCTTAGTTCCTTAAAGAATAATTCATCAGAGTCATCATCCTGGCTGGCTGGTCTGTGATAGACTTCTACAATGAAATCCCCTTTATTTGCTTGTCCTTTAATCCTTACCTGGAGGCTCTTAAACATGTTGTCACCAGCTGACAACTCCATACAATCCAGCCCCTCCATCACTTACAGTGCCACCCCCCCCGCCTCTCCTGTCCTGTCTGTCTCTTCTGTAAAGCCTATAACCATCCATCACAGCACATCAGTCACAGGAATCTTCCCACCATGTTTCACTTATGCCAATAATATTGTAGCTCTGGGACTTATAGCTATTCTTGCTTGTTTCTTACGCTGTGTGCACTACTGTAGAAGCATTTTGTGTGTGCTTCTGTGCACCCAGTACCTTGTGGAGCAGACTGAAGGATCTCACTAGCACACAGTCCCTTTGATTGTGGCATGTCATCCCACGGTTTATCACCAGTGGGCCTGGTTTTATATGTTACCCCCTTCAAATCTAGTTTAAAATCCTGTCAATCAGCTCTGCTAACTTCTGCTCAATAATCCTTTTTCCCCTCTGAGAAAGGCACATCCCATTGGGTGCCAGCTGTCCCAGTGTCGTGTAGACCTTTCTATAATCAAGAAATCCAAAATTTTGACAGTGGTACCATCCTCTGAGCCACGTATTGGCCTCCTGCGTCTGGCTATTCCTTTCAAGATTGACTCCCTGCTATTGGAACAATAGAGGAAAAAGCTACCTCTGCCCCTTATTCTTTAACCAAACACCTCAAAGCCCTAAAGTCTCTTTTGATCACCCTTGGACTTCTCTTAGCTACCTCATCACTTTTTCACAATAACGAAAAACCAATAATGAGTAATAATCAGAGGATTGTACCAGACGATTGAATTTTCTAGTGGTGCCTCTTAGCTGGGTCCCAGGGAGGCAGCAGTCTTCCCTAGGGGTTGGATCTGTGCAGCATAACTGCCCTCAGTTCCCCTCAGAAGAGGACAACAGCCCGTGACCGTAGCCCTTCCTTTTTTCCTCATGAAGATTGTTGTGATATGGGGGGTAGGCTAACTTGCCCTGGGTGACCCCTCCAATCCGAGTGGACTTTCATCCACATCGTCTTTTGCATGTCCTTCAAGTTCCAGAGCCTTGTACCTGTTGTGTAAGGGCAACTGGTTATGAGAGGTAGGCAGGGAGGGGGTTTGTCTGCCGCCCCAAGCAGAAACCTGCTTCCATTCATCTCTGTCTCTTCCTTTTTTCTGGTGGCAAGAGTGTAGGGGAACCCTTGTTTCTTGTGTTGTGGCTGGCTGATAAACTGTTCCTGAAACTATTCTTAAGCTTACGATCTCGTGGATATGAACTCATTTATGATCACATCAGATAAAATTTCACAAGAATGTACACCTGAACAATGTATTAAAGTTCTGGTTTCCAGACTCTGAAATGTCAGAAGTATGACTGCAGTGCAGCTAGTTACACAGTACTGGCTTTAATTCAGTTAACCTTAATAGCAGTTATGGAAACTTGGTCATTATTAGGACCTCCCTGAAAATATCAAGAACTCTAAGGACAGATGTGGTCACATTTTTTTCTGTAAATTATTACTTTTTTAGAAGTTGCTGATTCATCAGACCAAATAAATCTTGCAATAAACGTGCATGGGTTGACAAAATTATAGAGATTTTGTATCTTGTAATGTTTTGGGAGAATTAGCATCTTGAATATCCTGAGTAAAGGACCTAAATTGTAGTGCTAACAGCTCTGGAAAAATCCCTTTTCTGCCCTAAATGGAAAGTTATCTGATATGAAGTTTGATCCTGAAGTTTTTTAGAATCCCTGTTTTAATCCAGGCTTCCTCCTTTAACACAAAGCAACTGTAAAGTTTTGTAAATTAAAAATGCCCAGGACAACAAATCTTGATGGTAACTGCATAGGATGAGTTACCTCAGTGTCAATAAGCTCTTCTAACCATATATGCTCCGTTTCAGAGGCAGCAGGGACTGCACGAGGGACATGTTAGGGCTTGAGGGACATGAGGAACAAGATGCCTCTTGGAAAACAGGAACTTTGGAAAGTTCCCAGGGGAACCATAACTCCTGAGCTATCCAGGAAAGGGTTCGTTCTTTTCAGATAATTCAGTAATTTAAGAGTGAGACAATAATTTTCCTGTCATCAGAAAATTTCACTGATAATTGCATTTAATCTTATTTGATTCACAAATATAGCTTCAGGATTCACAGATTCTCTGCTAAAAAAATAAGGCTATAAAAATGATCCAGCCTACAGAGAAAAACTGTGATAGTCTTAAACAGACTTTAGTGTCTAATGCAGCTTCTTAGTATTATGGAGCATGAGATTATTTTGTAAAAAGAAAGCTTTTCACAAACTAGAATTTGTGAAGTTTGAACAGCTCTGCATATCCACATAGAAATTACTGTGTCATATCTTTCCCAGTGTGATTGCCTGTACTTGCTGCAGACGTGCTCTCTATGGAGGTTTTGTTGAACCCTGATTATCTGACAGAAGATAAATGCAGCATCTGTAAGAATTGTGAATGCTGGCACCCACAGTCAGCTTGGGGTGCAGGATTTACATTCATTCATCTGTAACTGCTGTTGATGTCTGTTCTTGGAACAAAAGGGTTCACTGCCTAGAGTAGACTGTCAGAGAAATGCTACTCTAAAACTATTTTAAGTACCTAAACATATCTGAAAGAGAGTAAATATATGCAGTCAAGAGGGAAGGGTAAAAAATAGAGAAAAGAGGAAATTAATTCAGAAATTATTAAGGCACAGAAGCTGAGAGATATAGAGAAAGTATGAAAAATTCCAATGGGTAAAGGTCATTAAGACACCTCATTCTATCTCTTTCACATATTACTCCTTCTTCTCACTTTCATCTATAGAAAAAATTTTTAGATTGCCTCATTACAATCTCCTAAAAATGTCTTTTTTGTTGTTGTTTTGTTGTTTTTTAAATACTACTCATATGATCACAAACAAACCATATTTAAAAGAAAATAAAATTGCTAGAAAAACTTCTAAATCTCACTAGCATATAATTTTTTCCTTTTTTCATATGATATGTAGATGTGTAACACGTGATTTAAATAGATATCAAGAGTCTCTGGCTCTCACTGGTGTTGAGTCATGCTGTAAGAAAGACTTGAAGAGTTGGAATTTTAGAAGAGAAGGAGAAAAGGTGGAAAAGGTTAGTAACAGTGTCAATTCAAACACAAGAAATGCTAAACTCTATAAAAAGAAACACCGATGTCTTAAAAGTGCATGATTAGCCAAAGGCAAAGAAACAAGCTGTATCAGAATGTGCCCAGTATTCTGTATATCCTTTGAGTAGTCAGCCACATGAATAAATTGAGGGAGAAAAAGTGTTCTTTTTTTATACTTGTCTACTAACAGACCTAATGCCAGACTTTATACAGATTTAGTGCTAGACAGACTAAACTGAGTTAAGTCATGCTAAGACAAGCAAATTTAATTTACTGTTGCATGTGTCAATTTACTCTGTTTCCTTTATCTGTGACCAAATATTTCAAAAATAGATCATGAAAATCAGGGAAACTCAAAAGCGGTTTTATAACTGCATTCCAAGATACCTTTATGTTTACAATTTGCCCAGTGGCCCTTACTTGTAATACATTAGTACACCAAAGCAACTGCTTGGCTTGCAGGCAGATTTTTTTGGTAAATAGGATTAAAAAAAAACAAAAACAAAAAAAAAAAAAAAACTAGATCCAACATCCATTGTTGTACTCATAATAAGAACACTCTCTTTTTGGCAAAGTTAGATTTATGTTTTTTCATAGCTTAGAATAAGGTTTATATTCCTTATATTTTCTAATATTTAGTATATAATTTGCATTTAGTTGGGCTGACCTCTTGTATAGGAGTCAATGCTTGTTTATGCAAAACAAATTTCACATTGTGTGAAAAACTTTGTCTTAATGTTTTTAGTAGTTTATGAGAAATATTTTGACCAATTTTGTCAGTTTTTAGGATTGTTGATGACATTGCTAGTGCCTCCAAAACCAGGAAGAATTTGAGCAAATATGTTTTGTGGGATAAGTGTGCTGTGTAACAGAGCATGCAATGCTTTTCTTCCTTCTATAAAGGAGCTGATAAATGGAGCTTTGGTGTTTGTATGCCTGGATTTTCTAGCAAAGAAAGCTAGAATAGGAAGGGGATAGTACAACCTATTTCTACAGAGGCAATCATGATGTTTCAGGGGATCTGAGATAAACATCCATGCATAAACAGCCATTTAGACCTTGTTGTCATTCCCTTGAAATCTTTTCATTTTGCATATCTTCTTTACTGTAAGATTCACTCAAGATGTCCTGCAAGGCCTTCTGTGACATATTACTTCAGAAACAGGTCCAATAAAAATCAAATTGAAAGCAACTGCATTGAAGTATTTCTACAGATAATGTATGTTGTGGGAAGTGTCTCTACAGTGGTATTTTATGTGTGACAGTATAGACGGAGAATCATGATTGGATTTATTTGAATGCTAATCCAAGGATATAGTCTATTACAGGTGTCTGGACTACGTATCACACTACCTGTGCAACCATGTTATGTTGCCATGTATTTTTGTAATTAATTTTTTAATGAAAGCTGATTAATTTCACATTCTGTCACCGAGTTTACTCTTCTAGAAGGAAATGTCTCTAGATATCTGAAATGGTTTTTGTGTTCTGTAACCAAATCAAATGAAAATAAATCATCCTTGAAATTCAAAACATATCCTCTGCTTATCAGTCTCAAGTTACAGCACAAGATTCCTACTATCCAATTACCTATTGCAATCTGGTACTACAATTGATGTCTTTATTGACAGGCTCTTAAAAATTGAGAGATTTTAGTCTGACAGAACAGTGTAGAAAATTTTGATTTTCTTCTTGTTGATGTGGGATGTTTTGTTCTCTGAGACTGTCAAAACAGAATCTTTTCAAAGCAGTTACTTCACTCAGAAATATACCTCCTAAATATATTATAAAGATACATCGATTAAATGAAAAGTGAAAATCTCAGATGTTTTTATACAGAAACAGTTTCAGTAACTCAAGTTAGTACAATCTTTTACTTCTAATTAACTCCTTTAGAAGATTTGCAGATAGTGGTTATTTATGAAGAATAAATTATAAAACTTGAAAACAAAAATTCAGCCAGCCATTATGAACCATACAGTTTAGCTGGTGATGAGCTTACACATTTAAATGAGTACAGGAAAGAGGGAATTTAATGACTGAGAAAAGGAAGACTGGAGATAATGTATATAAAATCAGTTTAGAATGTATTGAATGAAAAACTGTCAAATAGACTGGAAATAATTGGTTCTTAAATGTTAAGATCTGGGATGAGTATTAACCCAGTTTTTGAAATCTGTAACTAGTGTGCTACCTGTAAGAATTCAAAATATGATGAGCAGTTATGTCATAATCAAAAAACACATGCCATTTGCTGAATATGAAAGTTAAATTTTATATGTAACAGATAGACCACGAAGATTTTGAACTAGATATCTTCAGTCTTTCCAATTACAGAACACAGGAAAAGGGGAGGACTGTTAGACTGCCAGATTACATTAATTTACCAAAAAAAGAGAACAGCGGAATGACAGCAGTCATTATGTCACATTGAACAGCTAGGCTGTGTTTTTAGAGGGTTTTTAAACAATCTGATAAGAGCTCTCTGCATCATACAAAGAACATATTTTCTGCTCCTTTCTATTCTCTAACACAAAGCACAAAGGACTTGCCTGATGACTTACTTATCTGGAAGTAATTTATTTGTATAAAATCAGTCATAGTATTGTTTTTCTATAGCTTTCCTAGGAAGACTGAATACATAAAATAGCACCTGTTGTGCTGTAGGTCTGACAGAGTCAAGTGTCTTCAGCTCTGATGCAGTGCTAACATAAATGTCTTTTAAGGAAACCTGGTAGCCATAGTGTCCTGAAGCCCAAAAAGAAAAAGAAAAAGAAAAAAATCCGAATTTCCTCAGACAATGAGAGTTATATCATCTATATCACCATTAGGGAAAAAAAAAAAAAAAAGCTAACACTTTTCCACTTTCCTGGGATGCATTAGCAAAGAGACATCAGTGTGTTAAGAGAGATGATCTTTTCACTCTGCTCAGCACTGATGAGGCCACACCAGGAGTATTGTGTCCAGTTCTGGGCTCCCCAGTACAGAAGAGACCTGGACATACTGACAAGAGTCCAAAGAAGGTCTGCAAAGAGGATTAAGGGACTGGAGCATCACTCATGTGAGGAGAGTTTGAGAGAGTTGAGCCTGTTCAGCCTGAAGAAAGGGAGGCTCAGGAGGCATCTTACCAATGTATATACATACTTCAAGGGAGGTTACTAAGAAGACAGATCCAGACTTCGCAGTCCTGCCCAGTGACAGGGAAGAGGCAATGGGCACAAACTGGAATACAAGAGGTGCTGTCTAAATATCAGGAAGCAATTTACTGTGGGGGTACTAGAACACTGATCACTGGCACAGGTTGTCCAGGGAGGCTCTGGAGTCTGCCTCCCTGGAGATCTTCAGAAGTTGGTTGGACATGATTCCAAGCAAGAAACTACAGATGTCACTGTTTGAGCAGGGAGTTGGACTAGATGATTTCTGGAGATCCTTGCCAACTTCAGCAATTCTGTGACTTTGTGATTTTGTGATTCTATGACATGCCACTGACTAGTCTCTTTTAACATGAACTGGAAAAGCAATATTATTGATTGTTATGTCTAAAATCAAAGGGAGATGGGACAAAAAAATCTACTACAGGAAGCAATTTTGAAGAACAATGCTTTTCAAACTGAAACAGCCAAGATGAAAGAAGGATATTTTTCATTTCCCTAACATCCAAACTTGATTTTAGAACCTCAGAATTCATTTTGAAATTTTAGAAAGAGCTTTATGGCAAGAAAGACAAAGACTGAGTGGAGAGAATACTAGGAGTGTTTAAATAAGTAGATCTGATTACATTGGAGTGGGAAAAATGTTAACTGCAAGCTTTTACTGTTCATGTTGAGAGAAAAATGTGGCAATTAAAGCAATGTCTCATGTACACAGCTTTGGATAGCTCAAATTAAAATCTGTACTCCAAGGAATATTTCCTTTTTGACAGACACTGTAAGAAGCTGATGGAAATAAATGAGAGAGTCTCTGTGCCAGAACAACTCATTTGGTGAAGGCAATCAGGGAGAATATAAAACAATAGATTGAATATATAGATTGGAGTACTGTATCCAGTTCTGGGCTCCCCTGTATAAGAAAGACAGGGACCTCCTGGAAAGAGTCCAGCGGAGGGCCACAAAGATGATAAAGGGCCTGGAGCATCTCCCCTATGAGGAGAGGCTCAGTAAGCTGGGTCTGTTCAGCCTGGAGAAAAGAAGGCTGAGAGGGGACCTGATCCATGTTTATAAGTATCTTAGTTGCGGGAGGCAAATGGAGGTGGGGAACCTCTTTTCGGTGGTCAGTGGGGACAGGACAAGGGGCAATGGCCTTAAGCTGGAGCACAGGAAGTTCCGCACCAACATGCGGAAGAACTTCTTCACAGTGCGGGTGATGGAGCACTGGAACAGGCTGCCCAGGGAGGTTGTGGAGTCTCCTTCCCTGGAGATATTCAAGACCGGCCTGGACGCCTACCTGTGCAACCTGCTGTAGGGAACCTGCTCTGGCAGGGGGGTTGGACTCGATGATCTCTTGAGGTCCCTTCCAACCCCTGCAATTCTGTGATTCTGTGATTCTGTAATATTAAAACAAGTACTTGGCTGTGTGTCACAAATATTCCAGGTGATCTCTGAGCATTGTACTGCTGGCCAAAATAGCTGTTTTGAGTGGGAATTGTATCCTTAAAGGCAAAGCCTCTCTTATTGAGAAGCTCCATTAAATTTAACATTTTGATAATTCAGTATGTTCCAGTAAGATATCTTTCTTTGGAAGATTATTTAAAAAAAAGTAATAAAAAGTTATTTCCTGAAATTAATAGGTAAGCAAGGATAGCATTGATTAGCAGCGTCTCTTTTGAGTCATCAAAATATCTATTCTACCATACAAATTCTCGTATTGAAATAAAATTTATTCAAGAGGATGAATCATGCATCATATATAATCACAGAGGGCATATTAAAAATGTCTATTGGAGTAACGTTTAGCTTCCAGTTGCATTCCAGTTTTGGTCACTAGGAAATTCTCTCCCAGATATAAAGTAATTCATGCCCTGCTACTGCATAACGGTCAAAATGTTGAGATCACTTCAGGAAAAGTAACAGCAAATTTCTGAAGTATAAAAGAAGTCTTGTTGCATGAATAAACTTTTACAGTCTCGATTCTCTAGACAATCAATGATTTCCTGTTTCATGAACCTCTAAAGTGACCTCAGCAATATGCTAAATTTCTTACAGGGGAACTTCAAATATTGACAAGACTGGGAAGACAGCTCCTTACTATTAATTTCCTGAAATCTCAAAGTTTTCTCTGAAGAATATTCTCAGTGAAATTTTAAATGATTTTATTTCAGCTTCTTCATTCATTTAATTTTTCATGCAGACTTCATATACAGATACGTAGGGAAGAAGACTGAAGGAAAGAACTATTGTACAAGCCTTTTTTTTTTTTCTGAAAAGAATAGTGAATGGATGAATTCTGAAAGTGTGAGAAACATAAAAATAATCAGGAGCATTGAGCTACATGGCTCAGTAAAATGGGTTAGGAATCATTATCTGTTGACAGGTCATAGTGTCTTTTCCCTTCAGTTTGCAATGTATTTCAGAGTTTTTATGTACTTCTGTGGAGTTCTTGAAACAATGCTAATGCCTGAGTACAGGTAGTCAGGTAGTCTCTATCTTATCTTTTGCCAAGTGAGCCCTGCACTTTTTGACAGAAATAGGAAAAAATGAAAAACAGAACCACAGAAAACTCAGACAAGTAGGCGGTAATTCTGTACCTTACTACCGCAAGCATAAAAAGAGATCCTCCAGGCTGAACATTTGACAGTGTAGTTTTACTACTACGTTGTAAAAGCAAAGCTTACAAGTACAAGAAACCAAAATCTTTTCTTCAAATACAGTTAAGCTATACTTCCAAACAAGTCAAAAAAAAAAAATACAGCAAATTTTCAGTATTCTTTTCTTATGATTGCCTTCTCTCCCCAGGCTTTTGGCAATTCTAATCTTAAATGCTTTCAAGGCTGGATTGCGTAAGAACAATTAGGTTCAGTTTTTGCCAAGAATTTTGTCTAATTTTCTGCCTTTTAGAGGTGATTTGTAACTTCAGTCTTCATAACATCCTGTAGAAAGGACTCTGGATTTCTGAATCAAAAGAAATTATTCTTCCTATAAGATATCAAAATATATTTGAAATCTTGAGCTATTTAAACATGATCTCATTGCACATTGTGAAATGATTCAGTATATAGAACTTTCTTTGTTTAACGAGCTGTATTTGAAAACGCACTTAGGTACATAAGGAAATGAAGAAATTGCACAGACTTCCGATAATTGTTCTGCTCAGTATTTATAGATATGCCTTAAAATCTTTATTTGTATGATTTTTAAAACAATTCTACATATACTAAACATTTTCCAAACCTTTGTATCTATATGATTTCTGCTGAAGGACAAGAAAAGTCCACTTTAATTTATTTAATATTAAATATTCACTGTCTTACATCAAACTCTACAATGTAAGTATGAATAAATCTGTTTCTTTCATGCTTGTTTTTCCTGATTCTTCTCCAATTATTAAAATTGATTAAACAACTTCCAATGAAGAAAAGGGGTTTATTGCTTTATTTCCCCACCCCCCCCTCCCCCACACAAAATACTGATTCACTGAAGAGCAAATTTCCGTTCACAAATTCATTCATGTTGTTGTGATTTAGCCATGAGCCCCACACAGCTGCTAACGTACTTCCTCAAAATGAGGTGGAGAAGAAAATCAGAAGAGTAAAAACCAAAAGGTTGAGGTAAGTTTAATAAGAAAAGCAAAAGCTGTATGTGCAAGCAATGCAAAACAAGGAATTCATTCACTGCTTCCCATAGACAGGCAGATGTTCAGCCATTTCGAGGAAAGCAGGGTTTGCCACATCACATAATGATTAATTGGGAAGACAAATGCCATCACTCTGAATGTCCATTCCCACCTCACCCTCCTTTTCTCCAGATTTTATTGCTTTACATGATGTTATGTGGTGTGGACCCTGTGTCCAGTGTGGGTCAGCTGTCCTTGTTCTGTCAGTGTGTTACCAATACTCTTTGTCACAAATTCAGAACACACCACCATCCTACAGAGAAAATTAACTCTATCCTAGCCTAAGCCAGTACAGTGGTCATCAAGAAAGAGATTTAAGAGGGCGCTGAAGATCTCAAGGGTTATAGCAACCAAAGATGAGAAAAGATTAAGTTTTAAGCAGGTTTTCACTCTGACAAAATCCCTATCCTCCAATAAGTACCCACCTTAAGTATGTGACTGCTTGTTATTTGTTGCATTTAGTAGCTTTTTACAGATGCTGGTCTTATCGCTGATGTAAAAATAACAATTTGGAGAACTCCGACATTCTGATTGCATTCCAAAATCTGATTATAAATAGTGAAATGTATTGTAGGATGTATATGCATTGTATGTATGTATTTCACTACACATTCTTCCAGCTTTTCTTTTTAACAGAAAAATAAATGTGTGAATTTCCCATATTAAGATTTTTAAATACAAAATAAATTTAGAACTGTAAACCTATACACATGCATGTGTAAAAGTATTATAGATTTCAGTTCATATAAATAAAATCATATAGAAATAATTAAGCTGGACTTATTTTAATTTTTCCATATATATTTATACATACATGTGTGAATGCACACAAAATCCTTAAAAACTTTTAATTGTAAAAGGGCTAAATAATCTCTTGAAAAGAAGTTCATTGAATTTTTCTTTTTCAATTAAATTCTAATCCATTATTTACTACTTACTCTCTTGAAAAGTACAATGAGATCAGTTCCTAAAACATGATTAAAATGTAAAGATGAATGATAAGTTTTGAATGAATATATAGTTCAGGATGTTTATGCCCTTTTTCAAAGTTAATGAATGAAAATCAATCCAGTTTTCATTGCTGAGCAACTATTTTCCACACCCAAGAGGGCTGTAAATATTGTAGTCAATAATAGCACAAGAACCACTAACATTTTAAAGTTTTAAATCAGAAACATAGGTTTTCAATTTAGCCCCAGAGATATAGAGTGATATTTTATATTTAAAGGAAGCAGCTCCCTTCCAGGCCTAGAAATTTCTAGGGCCAAGGAGAGAGATGCAGGTTCAGGATTAAAATGTAAAGAGAATGGATGCTGACAGTCTAACAGCTGGGTTAAATTTCTCGCCTGGCTGTTAAAGCTTCACATTAAATGTCATTTGGGCTTTTTTATTTGTTCATTTTTTCTTTCAAGGCTGAATTGACTCTTTAACTGAAAAGTATAAACAATAAATGCAAAATAATATTAAATATGATGTATCTTATTTTCCAGTTACGTGGAACTCAAATATTTGTAACAACTTTTAATGGGACATTATATTTGAGATAGTTAAAAAGAAGTCAGAAAATGCTAATCCAAGGAAATACAGTATTTTAGGGAAATATTGAATTACATCAGTAGATCCAATGCAAACCAAAAAACCAAACATGAAACCATTCAGCTTCCTAAGTCTTCCAAATAAATTTAAGTGATTTTCCCAGGCTCCCCCATCTCATTTAACAAATTTCTACCCCTCTCCATCTGCTGAGTTGTCAGTCGCTCCAATCTTGTGCATACCACAGCTGTTCCTCCTGTAAGCCAGCCAAAAGGACTGCAAAGTTGCCAGTAACTCAGACTTCTTACTCAACTACTATGCAGAAATACCAGTGAAACAGAGAGCAGCATATCCAGGCTTTCAGAGTAACAGCATGACCAGCTTTGCAGGGCAGCCAGGTATTTAGCTAGATGCATTTCACAGGGTACTTAATGAATTTTAAGGTTTCCTTAGCAACTAGTTCTGTTGGCTCCTGGTCTGGGTATTTGACTAAGGATCTCCTGAGCTCTCCAGATAGCTAAAGTAACATTCTTCCAAGTAGCAGTCTTGACTGATTGCCAGGCTCCCTGAACCAATGACATCCTCAAAAAGGTAGAAATCAAAGTTTTCCTGGAAGTTGTTAAATTCTAGTAGCTCTAGGAGCTACTGTTTGGTGATTGAATGACCTCCTCACTGACTCACAGGGCTCACTTAGCTAACTTGCTGGTTTGCAGAAACATAGTAAGGAAGCAATTCATTAAGAGGCAGCTGGGGAAATCTGGAAACAGTGTAATCTTGTGGAATTTCTGTTCCACTAAATAAAACTAAATACTTTCTAACTTCTCAGGTTTGGAATTGGGTTGCAGTCATTTGTAAGTGGTGGAAACGTTTTGCAGGTCAGATGTTTCATTCTTTAGGCAGCTTATGCCAGCACAAAGAGCAAGAAGACACAAAATGCTTTGCAGGCATCTCCTTTAAAAAAGAGTACGAGAATTAAAAATTACAAATATTTTTTAATAGGTTATATAATTAGCTGCTTGCATAAAGAGAGTTACTTGGTTTTCATTAGATTCACTGAATGACAGTTCTGCTTTTTCAGCTATCATTCTAGGAGCATATACTGAGACAACCATCTATCATTTCCCACTTGCAAAGGGAGGGAGGGGTGATGAGATTCACAAATACACTTGATCAGATTAAGGTAAAATGATACTCAGAGGTCCACACACAATCATCATTTTTAAGGAGAATCTCTGTACTACAATTATCCCAAAAGTATTGGCACTCTAACAGTCAAGACCATCTTAAGCTGTGTGGCTAAACTGTAAACTTTATAAATATTATAAACTTATAAACTTTATAAGAAACTGAAATAAGCCTTACAATTACTTAACAACTTATGAAAGAAAAAGAGAGAAAATGGAGAGAAACAAAGAGAGAATGAGAGACAGAGAGATGGACAGAGAAGAGAGACCACTTGTGTGTTCTGAGTTCCAGCCCTGGCCCACGGGCACTAGAGGAGGCATGATGGGGTGAGAGCTCTTGTCCAAAAGCATCGAAGTCTTCAATGTCTTGAACCAGCAAAAAGCAAAGAAGCAAAGTAACAAGCTTCTCTCAGGCATCCTTTTATGACTGCTACATATGCAGCAGGTACACAATCCCAAGGTCATAAAAAAGTGACTTCACAATAACATGTTTTCAAGACTATCCTGGTGTTTCACAGGACTCAGTGCTTTGCCAGTATTAGCCTTTGATTTGTTGTTATAGGAACTGACTTGTCTTGCAAGTGTTTGAGACATACCACAGAAAGTCAGAAAGTGTTTTTTGTTGGTGCACTACACCATCCTAATCCTCACATTTATTTTTCCTTCTATTTTTCCTTCTTCTAAATAAAATCAGATTGTTACTCTGTCAGTCTTAAGTAGGCTTTCCTGTCACTACTACTATTTACTAATGTGTGGCTACTGATTCTTTTCCTTTCCCTCATGAGAGATCAAAGTGCTGGATATTCTCATTTTATAGCCAAGGACCTTAGAAACATTGCCAAGAATATAGTTCAGCCTGTGCAGTATAAAGTTTGGTACACTCCCAAGTCTTAGCTCTAATGGCCATAATTTGTCAGCTCTCTGAACTCAGGTTGCCTACAATCCTAACCTATCTTTTTATCTGTTATACTTAGTACTATAACTGCTTGCTAGGAGAGACAGTAAGCTACTTTATGAAACCATCATTGATCACAGAACAGTTTTCTGAAGCCAGATGGATACATCTGAGGAACACAAGCATCTGCTCAAGTGTTCTGATAAGCTGAGGGCCTCTTTCCCTTTCCTGATTATGAGAACACTTGATGAGTACAGAAAACATTGGCTGAGATAAGTACTACACTCAATGATTTGTTCCAGAGCTCACAGGAGATGCAAGTGTAAGGCGCACCTTATTGCTTGCAAATTACAGTTCTAATTAGTTACGTACAGTCCTAATTTTTAAAAATGTCATTTTATCTGGTCCCTGTATTGTTCTCTGCATCTGTGTTTACTTACTACTCCTTTTTTTCTTCCTACAGTAAGGTCAACAAAATATACTCAATTTAAAGAGAAAATAGCTTCCCTAGAGTCGTTAGCTAAAACCTAGGGTAAAACCTAGAGTCATTAGGTAAACACTTCCAGTGATTATTGGAACATAGTAAGGCTACTAATCTTTTAACTAGGTACATTTCCCTCATTATTTTCCTTGGAAAAAAATAGTTTTGCTTGTTTCAAATGCCACCTTGTTTAACTAATTCACCGTTTCACTTACATATAAGGCTGAAACCAGAAACTCCAAATGTATTTATGGATTAGAGGTGTGAATATGTTTGATACAACTGAAATTCCTCTACGTGAAAAGTAGTACTCAAACAGAATATATGTAGCCATACTGCAAAAAGCTAGGTGGCAAAGTCTCTTTTGAGACAAACCATTCAGACCAGGATACTGTAAAATAGATCCTGAATTATATTTTTATCTACCACTCAAGCAAAATAATTTGAGTCAACAACTTTCTAAAATGTATTTATTTTGTTAAAAATTGTAGTTTGAGTAGCTGAACTGTAAATTGGGAGTAAATATGGATGGGAGAAATAAGATCTGTTCATACAATAAGTAAAGTCAACTATAGCATTTTCTACATTTGAATAGTAGACACTTCTTAACAAACAAAACGTAACAAACAACAACAAATGCTGCAAATACACACTCCAGCAAACTCCTGGCCTCTGAAAGAGCATGTAGTCTTCAGACTAATTCTCTGTTTTCCAAAAGATGAAGTACTCCTTTTCAATACACACAAAATCACATGTCACTTTCAGTATCAATCTTAAAAGCTTTCACATCATATAGATCATTGCCTTTTGAAATTGGCATATCTTAATTTGAGAGCATTAAGAAGTTCTTTGTCTGATTCCCCAAAGCTTCACAAACATAAGACCCAGGTACAGTGGGAGAAATAGGTATTACTAGTCTCCAAATAACTGTTCCTGGTGATAATTCATCTTTCTATTGAAATTAATCTTCATTTTAGTTGATATAGCTGAATATGTCTAGGTCACACTGACTAATTTGATATCTTTTGTCTGTTTAAACAGGTAGCTTACTTGCATATGTGGAAACCTGGATTTTATTGTGCTAATATTGAAATTTATTATCCCACTGTAGGTGTCCCAAAGTGAACTTCTGTAAAATTAAGAAGAGAAAATGCATGCAGTTTTTTACTTGAAATCATATGATAATTAAATCTAAAATCTATACAGAATACTGCAATTTATTTTTTCAATGCAATTATCATGACCTTCTATAATTTTGCTATAATTTTACCGAATGCAACTTTGAATATTAGGCTTCATCTCACATTTATATCATAAACTAATGCAAAGACAGCCTCAGTTTTAGAAGCTATTGGCAGAAACTACTTTAATAGCTCACAATAATAAATTTTATATCTAAGCCCCACTAATTTTCTCACTTGAAACAGGAACTAAATTAGTACATGGTGTCAAAGGAGGAGAATGGAAATCAGTGAAAATATATATTCTGAAGTCTTCTAAATTATTTTTAATTCTTCCTGCCAGGGAACATAATCAAACAATGCACAATGAGTATTCTTTATGGAGCTGAGGAAACAATTTTATTATTTGCAAGACTAATTTCAGAAAAGACAAGTCTGGTTGGATGATGAAGCAATGTCTGACTCTTTCACTTTCAAAGTACTGACTGTGACAGTATTCAGGAAACAACATTCCTCAACTTCACAGGAAAAAAAAAAGTATTGAAGACTTTCTTTTTTTACTGTTGTAATTAACTCATTACATTTTGTTGAAGGCAATAGAATTGTGAATATTTTTGTCATTGACGGTTAGATCTTTAATAATTTTTTTCAAGTGATTCTGAATTCTTTCTAATTATGTCATATTCTCTATAAAATGCCATTACGTATATGATCTTCGAAGTTATTTTTATGCCCTGTTTACAATTACTTGCATGTTATTCATACACAACAGCTACACATTACACAACAGTCACACATTAATGAAAATTGGTAGGGACTAAGTTTTGGGAGAGTTATTTAAAAAAAAAAATGAAGAAGAAGAAGAAAAAGGTACTTTAAAAAATGTGCACCAATATAGCAAGAAGTTGGAAGGCAGGGAGACATTTTATTTCTACTGTTTCCATCAGCTGCAAAATCCATACAAATCACTTCTTTTTCTTATTCTTGTAGCTGTGAGTGAAACTGCCATGAGAAACTGTCTTAAACATTATGCTTCTCCAAAGGTACAAGGCCTTCTTGAACCCTTTTTAACTTTACAGGCGTGATGGGAGTGGAACGCTTAAAAACTGCTGTTTTTTACCTGTGCTCTCTAACATTTAGGATTCTAGTCCAAATCCCAATGTGCTTTCATTGCTGCAAGGACAGTGTGTCTGTCATCTTAAGAGCTTTCTGTTCAATATGACTTCAGCTGTATAGCTGTCCTCACTGTTAGATGTTATTCACAGCAATAAAGACAATTTATGCAACTCCTTTGTTTAATAGTTAACATCTATTACTAATTCATGATCTGTAATGTTAGGCAAGAACCCCATAAACACACAGCCAATAAGACATATGCTAACAAATATTTACATTGAAATTATTAGGTGACTCACAACAACAGCACATGCAGAATTTGATTAACATTTCTTCCTAGCATTTGTGCACCACAGAACATAGTTAAGAACACGTAGAAACAACACCTCCATCATTTTAAAACAGTTCCTGCTTTTCTTGGTCTAAAAGTGAGAACCACCTCTAAGTGTTCCAGCTTTTGATTATTCAGCTAACAAAGGAGTTCCACAGTGCACACAATGATAAAAAACATTTTCAAGTTTATATCTTAGTGCAGCCATACTCCTCTGTGGAAAAATCTCTGAAAACGTTTATTTAAAGAAGCAATTTAAGAAATTGTACAATTTTCAGAAGAAAATTCAGGAAGTCATTAAAATTTTCTTTTGCCTCTGAAGGAATTTCCTTACTTGTTTGTTTTCCCCATTTCTTTGAATACAGACAACGTAAATGTTCTTAGCTTGCCAGCAGCTAATTTGTAGTTGTTTTCACAATGTAAGCAGTACACTGTAACAACCAGTACTCTGTTTGAAATCAGGAAATGGGGAAAAGAAAGAGACAGGGAAAAGTTAGAAAGTAGTCAACAGAGACTTCACGCTCTTGGTTTATTGTGTAGAGCGGGAGCCATTTAAGAAAATAAAAATAAATCAGTTTCTGTGTTAAAGCTTGAAGTTTCTCTCCTGTATTAGCAGGCAAATACAAAAGCTTTTGGAAATGCTGTTTTTTGAACGACAGCAAAGTGCTTTCAGATTCTAGTCCCCAGATGTAAAAAAAAAAAAAAAGGGGGGTTTTGAGCTTCTATTCTACTTTTTTTATAGGAGTAGTAAAGATGTGTGATCAAGAGCAAAACTAAACCTTGATAACATAATATAAAGGATGTAGACAGTTCTGGCTCAGTATCAGATAAACATTTACTTTGGGAATCCACTTAAATCAAAGAAATGTCTATTTGTGAGTGGATGTGCTTAATCAGCCAGAATTTTCTATTAATGAATTCTGAATAGCCATGACAAAATTAATTACTTTAAAGATGGGAAAAGATCTTAGGAAGGAAAAGAGGTAACATTTTATAACGATAAATAATAACTACCCTCCACAATATGCAAGTGTTGTAGTATGTGCAGTGCATACCAAAATGTAATGGACTATGCATTAAATTCATTAAATATGAACTGTAACCCAAGTTCTGAGGTCTTCTGTTTATTCTTCAGAACAAACCTGTAGGACTGATTATCTCAGTTTATTATTTCTATTATTATTATTTTAATCTTAAGTAGAGGTTAGTTTGCAGAGAGCAAAGATTTACTGAGAAAAAAAATACTGTTCAGGAGTTATTGCATGGCTACTGCAAATTGCCTGTCTTAGCTGTACCTACCACTTGAGTCCTAATTTTTCAAGGTCATCTACTTTTATTTAAAATCTACTAGAAATTCACTTAATAGCCAAGTGATATAAACTAATTCCTGAGAATTAAAAAAGCACATGGATTTTGCTCCACAGTATTGTTTCCATTAATTTCTCAATGCTTTTGTTCCTAATCTTGTTCTTGAAAGATATCAGCCTTTCCCTTGGTTGTATAATCTATTTAGATTTCAGATCATTAAGGCAGGGGGGATCATCACTTACTAAAAGGCTGTAGAGCTTGTGTGGAAGAGAAATTGATTATAACTTCATTCAAATTTCCAAGCTATGACATATAAAACATTAAATAATTATCATTATTATCCAAAACCACAGCAGGATTTTGTACAAGAACTCAGGAGAACCCGGTTACTCGCCTTGTATTTAAACTTCTAGAACACATAATTTTCTCTTTCATTATGATAGTGGGCATACAGTAATTCTCAAGCTAGGACTCTGAAAAGTTTTAGAACTCCATAAAGTATATAACTGAAGTGAGGTTAAAACACGCTCTTCAGCTGTGAAATGAGGAAAACTCTGTAGGCTAGGATTTATGTTCCAAGCTAATCAAAATAAATTACCATAATCCTTTACAAACTGTTGTGTGTAAATTTGTAAATAAAACCTCATTAAATCATTTGTTGTTTTAAAAAATATTTATTTATGTTTTATGTTATGTCATAGGCATGCATGCCAACTAAAAGCTTTCAGTGACTGGATGCACATAAAAGAGTCAATCATGAAATTATGAAACTGATCTCAACAGGTCATGCAGGCTAATGCAGAATCACCGTAACATCTACTCAGGTTAACATCTATTTGTTAAATCTCTTCTTAAAAATTTACACTGAAAGAATGTTTGAGTCTCTCTTAACTATGACAGTAGAGAACAATTAGTTATTGGGTCAAGATGACATTGACAATGTCTCACAATAGATGCCTTAAAGTGAAAATTAAAAGCTGTTTTGTAAGTATGAAGGTGTGAACTTGTTTTGATCAAGAATGCATTTTCCTGAGTGAGAAACAGATAAATTTTAAATATATATATATATATATATAAATTTCTGGAATTTTTGATGATTTCAGATTAATACTAAACATTCAACAACAGGGAATAATAAGAAATACTAAGCAGTAGTTAATTAGATTACTATTACTCACAACAAAATATTAAGCAAATTTGGAATCTGTTCCAGTTTGAAACACATTTTGAACTGTATTCAGCAGCGCTAGTAAAAAGCACTTCCTGCACCTTTAGAAAAGAGTTCATTGGAGAACTATTAAAAAATCAGTCAATGAAAAAATTTTGAAATATTTGTATAATTTATAGCATACACATAATCTGAAGTTAGGCAAGGCGATTAAATGCATTACTTTACTGTTACATAGAGAGAAAAATCTCTGCATTTCAAACCTATTAAATTAATGATTGTTATCTCATTGCTAGTTTGTACTGTTTCTTCTTATTACCTTCATTGTGTATCAGTTTGCATAATAGCCCATAAATGTTTGAGCACATTTTTTCCATTTTCATTTTTTCCATTTTTTTATTAGGTACAAATGACAAGTATCTAATATTGTGTAATCCTTGTCTGGCTGGCTTTATGGAGGACCTTTGAATGTTGTAATGAATATTCGTATATTATTACATTCATAGATATTTTTCTATGTCTCATGAGATGCTACCTCTATTTCACACAGACAGAAGTCTTTGAAAGGAAAAATTAAGTCAACACACTTTCATGCATTTCTTGAAAACAAATCTAATTTATTCTTCTTAATGGCTTCTTTCCCCAATATTTGTATGATATTAATTAGCATTCCACTCCTATCAAAAGACTTTGTAAAACACTCGGAACACACTCTGCATAAAATGTATAGCACAAACCATATAGGTAGGTCTGCCTGAAAGCAATGCCTCCTATTTATTTCCATGGACACTGAAACAGATACAAGGAGCACAATAACAGTATTAGATACAGCAAACTCTCAGCTACAAAACACTATTTTTAACTTAATGTTGTGCAAAAATGCCAGTGTCTCTGCATAAGGTTTACTCATGTTACCAGGGGTGGCCAGCCAGTAAGTCTCCACCACATCTTTGGTACCAATGGTGGTAGACTGGCAAGGTGTCTGCATGGCCCCTTAGTGCTGTGGCCATATACAAAACAACAGGAGACAACAAAGCATCACGTATCAAGATAATAAAGGTCATTCACAGAAAGCAAGGCTCCTTGTTTATGGCTACAGAGTTTCTTTCTCATAAACAAGTTTAGTCTAGCTACCTGTAGAAGCGCAGGCTGAGGCAGTTTACTTGTGTTCCCAAGCAACAACAAACCCTTTCTCACAGGCTAGTCAATTGTTCAGGCCACAATCTGTATTTTTCCACATGCATAGTCACCACTGTTAGCATTTTTGCCTGCAATGAACAAGAGCCTGTATGCCGCGCTCATAAAAATCTGCACCAGCGTAAGTGACCACTGTTGCTGTTGCCACTTCTGAAGTACATCACCCACCCCTCACTGTGCTCACATCCACTGTTTGGTCTCCAGAAACATTCAGCAAGTGTCGATGAATGTCAACGGGTGCCATTTTTCCCACATAGAGGAATTCAGTTCCACACCTTTGTTTTATATGCATTTCCATGTCAGATGGCAATTTGTCAGACTGCTCCTCTGCTTCCATCTGTCAAGCAGCAACAAAATGTAATGGAATACTGTTGGGAAGGTTCAGTCTCTACTGGCATGCCTCCAACATCCACCTCTGACACTGTGGGCAAACATAATAAAAATAGGAGGCAATACTTTCGGATCATCCCTGTAATAAAATGAAGTCGAGTTCTGGCACTTCTACTGGAAGTAAACAGTTGAATACAGTGACAAAGTCCTTCTTTACAGAAATGACACAGGATTAAGACAATTGTGAATCTCCCATGCTCTATAATTTTTCACTTATTAAAGCTTTCTAAAATTTGGATTTTTAAAGGCCAAATATAATTAAAAAAATAAATTTTTGCTCTTAGAATATGTAATCTGACACCAAAACTTTCATTAACAGATATCTGTTCAATTGATCAAAATAAATCAATAAATAATTCATGTTGTGGGAGATGAAGATTTATACAAAATGCATAAAACTCCCATGTTTATCAACTTCTTAGTGTGTTTAAGCAGAGGCAATGTCCTGTCAGATCCAATGTGACATTAATACTAGGTGACAAAGCATAATTCAGTGCAACATGATTTGATGATCTAATAAAATAGAACTTGTAAATGTACACCACCTGCAGCAAACTGAGCCCCGTCAAAATTAATAAGAATTAAAATATTTGCCTGTCACAGATGAATAGAAGTTATTTTTATGCTATTCTTTTCTAATATGTAAACACATTGTGGTACTGATAAGATGCTGTTAAAAATTACTTCCATCAAAACTTTTCAGAAGATTGGAATTTGTGATAGGAAGATGAAGAATGAAAGTGCTGTACTTGGCTGGCTGAAATTAGGTACAAGACGACATAACCTATATACGTGCAGTGGGACGCTACTAAGTTTCTCATACTGTGCCTGAATACTGTCCTCAAAAACACCACTGTCAAAAGGGATTCAATTGAAACATAAATGTTGATTAACAGGCACAGTGACATTTTTCCCTTAAGTGGCACCTGTGGCAGTTCTACATCTGGCTGGTATTTGAAAGATATTTTGGGTATTTTTCAAGTTCATCTCCAGTTGAAGATGACTGATGTGCTAACTATAAAGGATTCCTGGAAGCTAAGCCCCAGGGTTGCTTGAGAGCATAAATTTTAGCCTGTAGTTAATCTGTCCAGACTTCCAAATAAGGCACAGGTACAGGACATGGTTTATGAATATTGTGTTCTTGGAAATACCAACATGCATACCAGAAAAGCTGACTGCTAGAAGAGTCTTTGCACACTTCACAAAGTTTAATTGTCTGGTGCACTCTTCTAACCCTTCTAAAATTCATGTGTACACTCCCATACATATATTGATGCACTCACATCAGCTGTTCCTTTGTCACTTACGTTCTAGGCAGAATTGCCTTTATAACTGCTACAAGCAGTTATTTCATGCTTCATCTTTTGATTTTATCTTCTCTAGCAGGTGCGGTTTCTTATTCTTACTAAAATATTTTTATTAAGAAATTCCTTGTGTTTTTATTATATCGCAAGAGACTACTGGAGATCAAGAATTATAACGATGAACACTATATATTACCAACAGGCATCCAAAGACACAAAAAAATGTATATACATATATATTACATATATATGAATGACCATTATAATCATAACCATCCAGCAGATCCATGATTCCCTTACTTTTTAAGGAAGAGCACACATTTCCAAAGATTACTCAATAACTCAGCAACAGAACTTTAAAGTAGAGAAGCTGCACGGCAGATCACTACAGAGCTCAGGAACTGTGCCATGGCACAGTTCAGGAAAAGGCCTGGTCTTCCCAGCAGAGATTTATGTAGACCAAGGTAAAACTGACTAGACTGGAGGTTTGCTGGTACTCAAAATTGAAGAAGGATATAGTTATTAAGCCTACAGTTAAGGCACCTGTATTTCCCAGCTTGACAGTCAATCCTGATATTCCCCAGAGCAACAGCTGATTAGCTGTATTATAGATGGAGACCCGAAGTGTTTCTGCTCACTGAACCAAGTATAGAAAAGGCTTTGTTTTTCTTTAAATCTCATAAAAGCTGGTAAAAATAGTTTGTGTGTGTGTTTCTATTTGTTTGTTTTCTTCTTGATCCTCTACTACTACTTTTTTTTTTTCCGTTGGCATAAATGCTGGCACATGGAAATAAATGGAAAATCTTCCATTTACTCAAAGCAGTCCAGTCTTTGTCAACTCTTCCCTGATGTTTTGAATAGGCTCACAAATATCTCTTTTTGAACTCAATCGTACTGCATATGTTTGAGTGGCAGTCTCAGTTTGTTGTCATTGTCTGGTGGATACTTCTGTGGCAATTTATTTTGACGGAATTTTTAATCCCTACGATCGAGTGCTTAAAAAGTTGCTTTTTATCAAAATGCTACTATCAACCTAGCACACATGACTGGTAAATAAAATGATTTTCTTATGTCTCTAGTGACAGGAGGGAGTTATTCAGAGAGATTCAGAGAAAAACTAACTTCTGTCCTGTTTACATTTATGGAAGTCAGGAGGAACATTGTGGAACATTGCTGTTTAACATCTTTGTTGCTGTTTAACATCTTTGTTGCTGTTTAACATCTTTGTCGGTGACATGGACAGTGGGATTGAGTGCACCCTCAGCAAGTTT
>WBMW01004744.1:22131-85516 GCA_013396635.1 Penelope pileata | reverse complement strand
ACCTGAAGGGGGCCTACAGGAAAGCTGGGGAGGGGCTTTTTACAAAGATAGATAATGACAGAACAAGGGGTAATGGTTATAAACTGGAAGAGGGTGGATTTAGACTGGATATAAGGAAGAAATTCTTCCCTGTGAGGGTGGTGAGACACTGGAACAGGTTGCCCAGAGAAGTCGTTGATGCCCCCTCCCTGGAAGTATTCAAAGCCAGGCTGGATGGGGCTTTGGGCAACCTGGTCTAGTGGGAGGTGTCCTTGCCCATGGCAGGGGGGTTGGAACAAGATGATCTCTAAGGTCCCTTCCAACCTGAACCATTCTATGATTCTATGAAATTAATGAAGTTGTTCAAGTGTAAAGAAGAAGTAAGTATATAGAGAATTAAAAATGAGATGTCAGTTCTGTGTCACAGTGGTTAATAGAAGTTTGAACCAAACTGAAGGGTGAGAGAGGAGAACCAAATCTGTTAAAGGCTGGATGAACAGCAAAACATCGGAGAACTTTTTTAGGTAATACAGAAGTTGTTTATATTAAAATGTTTAATCAGTTCTTACATGTGACACAAAAGCATATTTTTTTTGTTATCTCAAATAAAGAATGAATCAGCTTAGTCAACGTATGAAGCTTTCATAGAACTATAGAATGGTTTGAGTTGGAAAGGACCTTAGAGATCATCTTGTTCAACCCCCCCCTCCTGCTATGGGCAAGGACACCTCCCACTAGACCAGGTTGCCCAAACAGGTTCCCCATCCAGCCTGGCCTTGAATGCTTCCAGGGAGGGGGCATCCACAACTACTCCGGGCAACCTGTTCCAGCGTTTCACCACCCTCACAGTGAAGAATTTCCTCCGTATATCTAGTCTAAATCTACCGCCTTTCAATTTATAGCCATTACCCCTTGTCCTATCGTTACCTATCCTTGTAGAAAGTCCTTCTCCAGCTTTCAGGTTGCCCAGGACCACATCCAACCTGGGCTTGAATACCTCCTGGGATAGGGCATCCGCAACTTCTCTGGGCGACCCATTCCAGCACCTCACCACCCTCTGAGTGAAAAATTTCCCCCTAATGCCTAATCTAAATCTCCCTCTTTTAGTTTAAAACCATTATCCCTGGTCCTACCACCATCTACTTGTGAAAAATCTGTCTCTCTCCTGTTTATGAGCTCCTTTTAAGTACTGGAAGGCAACAACGATTTTATGATTCTATGACAAGCCAAGCTACCTCAACCTGTCTTCATAGGCGAGATGCTCCAACACTTTGATCATCTTTGCAACCCTCCTCTGGAGCTGCTCCAACAGTTCTATGTCTTTCTTGTGCTGGGAGCCCAAGACCTGTATGCAGTACTTCAGATGAGGCCTCACAATAGACAATCACCTCCCTCGCCCTGCTGTCCACCCTTTTTTAATGCAGCCCAGAATACAGTTGGTCTTCTGGGCCAATCTTAGAACCCAGAGATAAACCAAGTTTTGAGATTTAAGCACTAATAGGATATTAACTGTTATAACATTAATGAGATGTCTGGAAAAAGATTTCCTGTTTTCCAGATTAAATATATCAAATGTAGTACTTAGGAAAACTAACATGTCACATATAACTAGATATGTTTTTAATACTCTCTGTAGTGAAATGAATATTTTTGTATTCTACAGTGAACATCTTATTAACTATACATATATAATTAGAAAGAAAATATCCCACATAAAAACTCATTCCTATTAATTGGTTGGAAAATGTGAAATTGTGATTTTATGAATATGTAATCCCTAAATCTGTTGAGTTGTGATTGCTTTTATTACGTGCAACTGATCTGTTGCACACAAAATTAAGAGATATCGCTTCCTCACACTGCTATTATATTGAGATTGAGACAGTTATTTACCATTACCATTTACTGCAGACGGTAGTTTTTAAATGCCCAACATTTCTAATTCTGTTATAATTGTCTTTTCATAAGACTGTGTTTTACTTTGTAATTACTTAGTTAAGTTTGATAAGAAGGAAAATGGAAAGATATATAAAAAATAACCATGAGCGTTTTTTTTAGGGTAAGTAGGGAAGTAAAATATATCGAATACAGAACTATGGGGAGTATTTCAAACATCATTAAGGACTTCTCACAACATAACTGTACAGTGAATTAATTCTTATTATTAATAAAAGACTGATAGTCAAGAAAGTATAGTTTGCACTAAGATGAAGAAGGGAAAATAGGACTATATAACAACTATTTCAGTTTTGCCTTAAATGAGAGGAAAAGTTGCTTCAGGAGCATGCAGCAGTGTACTCCTTGTGGTGCCCCCCCAGCCTGATCATTCATTTATAACCCTGCTTGGCTGATAACCATCAGTGCCAGCCATGATGGATGCATCTTGTCGTGATAGCTGAATTAGGCTCAAGATGGATTTGGGGGAGATAGCATGCAACAACTAAATACGGCTGGTATGAAAACAAGAATAGCAGTCAATCATCTTACTCCATAAACAGGGGACAGCGCAGAGCTTAGTGAGCTCTCCTTGCATGGCAGTGGGTGGCATTCCAGGATATTTCCCTTGAGCAGGGATGCCTGTCAGGTTTACTCCTTGAGGTCGAGATTCCTCACCTGCGAGAGATACTCAGTGACTTAACAGCTGTCGTCTTGAAACTTCTTGGAAGATTGAGAAACTTGTATTTGCTAATAGCTTACTAACTTGCTGTATGAAATTGAGTGATATAAAGGATTGATTGCATATACCCTTTAGACATAAACTATTGGCCAAGGGGGTCCATTCTAAACCTCATGACTCAATGGGAAGGTCTCCTGATAGTTTTGTCTGACTCTGTTCTCTATTCAGTACATAATCAAGTGACCTTGCCATCATGAATTGTGTTGTGTAAGCTTTGTTAAATCACTACTTTGTAGCAATAAAATACACTACTCATATACATGTAAAATACAAATGCTCATTTGTTCAATTTCCTCCATCCTTCACAGAGAGTATTTAGTACTCCCAGTATTCAGTTAAAGTTCTATAAATGGGCTTAATTAATTTGTCACTTCTGCCATAAACTTCTCATGTGACTTAGTGCAAGACATCTAGAAGAATCCCCTAAACACTTCCAGCCTCTCTGTTTTTCATGGAAGGAACGAGTCTCCCTATTCTATTGTCATGTCTGAGAGGCAGGAAGTACTGTACTTGCTCCACTGAGCAGTCAGGGGACCAAGAGACTTATAGCTTTCACAAAACTAAAATTATGTGAGATGTATCCTTGCTTCTCTTAGATGCTGACTGCCTATTCCACCTTATAAATTGGCACTTAAATGGTTCAAGTCTTATATGGTTCAGTATTCTTCAGCTGACTCAGCTGACTTTCTATTCAGTTCTTAATATGCTCACTGCAATTTAGCAGCAAATACAAAAATATACAGTCTCTCATCAACAAACACAGCAGAAGAAGGATATGTCATTTTATTTCCCAAATATGATGTCATTGTTAAGGTTGTTCTGAGTGCATACAAAGTACTAATTGAAGAAACACTTCCTATGTTTGTTAATAAAACAAAACCAAACAAACAAAAAAGGAAGATGTTGATCATTTAAAAGCCACTTTAATTATCTTTTTAATGTTAAACCAAGAGTTTCAGAAAGCAGGAAATCTAAAATAAAATAAAGTCTGACTTTGTAGACAAGCAGCAAAAAGGAGACTCAAATTCCTTCATCCAGAGGCTTTCATTTTAGTTACGTAGAGGAGCCATAACAAAATTCATAAGACAGCTTGCATTTATGTATCTTAACAGAGAAGGACTTGAAAACTGTAAGTTCAATCATGTGGGGTGTATCTTCAAGTAAAATGCATTTGTGAAATGGGAAACAATGACAGTCTGAAATGTGCAGTGATGTTTAAAAACTGTCATCATTTGTTTTGAGAAGTCTCAGAGAAAATTTCATATACGCGACTAACCAGAGTCAATAACATTTAAAGTTTATTTCACCCTGAGTTACATCTGATGTCAAAGTAAATAAATGATATCACCTGAAAAAATTGTTCAGAATGGATTTCAAAGTGATCCTTTAACTGTGGTTATTGGTTGGAAATTCAAAAAGGCCAGTGGGAAAGCAGTTTGTTAATGAGGTAGATTACAGCAACCTCAGTGAATTGAGTAGTGGCCTCATTTTCTTTGCATGATCTGCTACAAAAAAGATATGTCTGAGCAGAGCCTTAGAACAATCAGACACAAAGTCATTTTAGGCTAAGAAAAACATGAACTAAAAGTAATCTGCTGCATGTTTCACACTGGGATTCAGTGTGTTATGTCCAACTTCTAACTCATTTGGGATATGGGGATAGAGATATTTAAACATTTCTGAAACCTGACCATCATAAGTGTTTGGAAGACTGCTTTTGAAAGAGCATAGAAGAAAGATGAACAATTTATTTTACTAGAGAACTTGATTCAAAGGACAAAAAATTCTTTCAAGAACTGTGAACATGACTGAAAAAATTGTTCTTCTCATGCTCTTTTGCAGATTGACTAAACTGATGTCACTCAGATTTTGTGGGGTTTTTTGGAATTCAATGTTTTCCGTTTGAACAAAGCCTGCATTTTGCAACTTTATTGCTAAAGCAAGAAGTAAATTTCATACTAATCTAACCTAAAACTAATTTAAATGAAAGGAAGGACTTGGAGTCAACTTCAGTTTACTGTTTACTGTAACTAAAATCCTTAAACCATAAGTACAAATTTCATGGAAAGGTCACTTATTAAAACAGAAACATTTTTTAAAGTTTATAAAAAACAATATGAATTTAAAAACACCAGAAAGACACAGATTTTCATTTTGCTTTTAGCTGAATTTATAAAATATGAAGATTTTTTGTTATAGAAAAATTAAAATCCTAGCCTCTTTTACTTTAAACAGATAATTTCATTTTTTTACTGTAAGTCAAACAAAAAATGTTTTTGAGAGTTGAAGAACACAAAAATATCTTGTTTCATACTGCACTGCTACAGTCTGAAATTTAGAGATTTTTTAATTTAAAGTAGACTAATACAGCTCTCAAGCAAGAGGTCAAAAGTGTATATACATATTTCAATAAGCATATAATGAAAAGGAACATGATAAAGAAGATAATGCAAAATCCTCTGCGTGGTCGAACCAAAGTAATTTTCTCCAGTATAAGTGGCTTGTGTGTTTGTTTGTTTTTATGCTTAAGTTAAAAATTGTGTACAAGTTAGAAATTAATTCTATATCAACATAATTACTTCTCATTTTTTTCTGTGTTCTATTTTTTAAAATTTTTTCAATGAAATGTAGAAGTTTATTAGAAGAAAAATCATGCAAAGAAATTAAGCAATACCAGGGCATTGGCTACAGAGAGGTCTTCTGGCTTACGAACAAGACCTACTTTGTGTGAATAATTAACAGTCAAGTGACACAGACACACACCATTGTTATCTGGGTTGCTATCTTTGGGAGGAGAGCTTTACACAAGTTTTCTGATGAGCATGAAGAACAATTTTTTGATACATGCAATCTATGGAAGGGGCTGTGCTGGAGCAGTTTATCATAAATCAGGAAGAATTAGTCAGCAATGTGTTTATTAAGGGTAGCTTGGACAATATCTACCATGAGTTTAGTAGATCCTGAGAAAAATGAACAAGTAAAAAAGATAGAATTACAGCCACAGACTGCTGAGAGAAACTTTTGGCTTACAAAGGGATCTGCTTGGTGGGATCCCATGGGAGACAAGCCTGAAGATCAAAAGCGCCCTGTTGGTCTTCAAGGTCAATGCTCTCAAAACACGAAATGACTTGTTCTGACATGCAGAAAGCAGAGCAGGTGAAGCAGAAAGCCAGTACAGCTGAGCTGGTTGCTCCACACTGAACTCCAGTGTGGAAAGGAAATGCACAGAGGGTAGAGGAAGGATGGATCACCTGTGAAGAATTCTCAAAACCACAAAGACATTGCCCATGTATTTCAGGATCAGAAAGCCAAAGTTGAGCAGGGGGTGGCACCTCCTACAGATATGCAGTGCAATAAGAGGCACTTTTAGAAATCTATTGGTAGCAGAAGAAAGTCTGTGGGAAATTTGAGCCCACTGCTCAACAGGAAGTGACCTGCTGATGATGGGCATCAAGAAAGTTAAGATTCTCAATGGATCTTTTAGAAAGGTTTGTCTCTTGGCCTTATAGGTCTCTTAGACTACCTTGTAGGAACAAAACTGAAGACAGTTAGAGATCACTTAGCCCTATTACACCTACACAAGTCCATGGGACCAGATGCCTTGCATTTGGTGGTGCTGATGGAGCTGTCTGATGTCTTTTCAAGGCTATTCTTTATCACCATTAGAAGGCCATGGCAAAGAGGGAGATTCTTTTTAACTGGAAAAAGGCAAACATCACAGCTATCTTCAAAAAAATCAAGGACAGTGGTGACAAACTGCAGATGAGAAAGTCTCACAACATTTACTGGGAAAATTAGGGATCAAATTCTCCTGGAAACCAGGTTCAGACAGTCCCAAGAAGAAGAACAGCCAGCACAAAGCTGAAATGGAGAATTTCACTAACACTGAAAATATTTTAACAAACAAAAGATAAATTAAAATTGTTTTAAAAATTTTTTATATAGAAGTCCTTCAGAGTCAAACAAATGATAAAAGGCTACGTATATTGCAAATAAACCAGCACATTAGTACCAGGTCTGGAGTAAATAAAAAAACATAATTTTTAAAAAAAGTGAATTTTGCTCAGCTATAGTTTTCTATCATCTTTTTTCTCACTAATCAATTGTGTTTAGATTTGAGCATTTGGTCTTGTAATGAATGTGTTTTCCTTCAAAAAACTGAAAATCTTCAAACAAAAGTTGTAGGCATTCAGATGAAAAACATTTTGCATTTGGCCTAAAAACCATGATTTTTTTCCAAATGTATTTCTTGCTTAGTGAAATCCCAGCAGAAGTTGTTTTTTTTTTTTTTTTTTTTGCTACAAGTGAGCTTGTCAAGATTTCTAGACAATGCTTTATCCCTGACATAACCATATATTTCACAATGTATTTCTATGTAACACATTGTTGCTCAGATATGCACTTGATAGTCATGCTGCAATAAAATCTAATTACTTCAGATTTATTTTAGAGCACTATTATATGTGATAAAGAGTACACAAATTTATACATATACAAATTTACATTTTTACAAATATATAAAATTGATGCTTCTGTAAAATTCACAAAATTCATAGTAATAAAGCTCATTGAGATTTATGTTTTTATTATTGAAAGCCATCAGTGCTCGTTTCAATTTGACAAGATTCAGTTAAACATATAGCAGATCTTTACTATTTTTAAAAAGAAGAGAATTAGGCAGTTGTGTTATAGTACAGATGGAGAGACCTATGTTTCTCATGAATTACATTCAATTACTTATTAAATTCCATGGTCTATACTTAGTCTGGTACATAAGAAAGAATATCAAAGCAAGAGCTCGTTAGGCAGAACCTCTTCAAAAAGTATCCAAATCAACATTCCATTTCTACATTTTTTTAGGAAAAAAACCCTTAATTATTGTTCTTTTTGTAATGGTAGCTATTGCTTGACATAATATTTCTTATATACCTGGAAAATACAGCAAGCAGCTTCATGAAGCTGGTGGCAAGTTGTTTCTTTGGCAGAGTATGAGAGAATGATAAGCTTTATTACCTGTTTGAGAAATCACAAGAAACTCCAACCTACATAACTTCTGCTCAGAAGGACTGCTTGAACAGCAGGTCTCACCTTTCCTAGGTCTGGGAACTGGAAACAGGGAGTGTACAGTGTGAGGACAGCTGCTTCACTCTCTGCTTGTCATGTAATGTGTAGATCAACTCTAAATAACCTGAATGAGTGAGGACAGGTTCAGAGAAGGGAACTAGCTCCTCCTCACACTTCATACAGCAGTAAGAACAGCCCTTTAGGACAGCATGATGCACTTTTTCCTCTGCAAAAACAAGAATATTTGTTAAGTCATCTTACATGGGACAATAAACTGAGGGATGTCTATCTACTTATGTCCAGAATCTTAATTTATTCTCCTTTACCCTTTTCCCTTTTCTGTTCCCCTTTCACTTTTCTGTTCCCCTTCCCTGTTNCACCCCTCCCCTCCCCTTCCCATCCCTTACCACACCAGAATAATACACCGTCAGAGAGTATTAGAATAAATAAGACTCTAATGCTTCTAAGAAATGTTCATTGATATTTAACTTTTTATGCAAACCAGATCATGATTCCTTGAATTCACCCATGATGCGAATGCATTCCGTGGTTTTGTTACATGCTAGTTCCGGTACACTAAACTGTTAGATTGGTCATGAACACCTCACAACAAGCTCTCATTTATTATGGTGATTTACTGGCTCATTGGAACTGGCATAAGGAATATTCTGTAATTAATTTTCCTCTAATTGTGTTCCCATAACTTAAGATCTGGGGGGTGGGGGAGGCGTTCTCAGCTTCTCAGAAAGCATTTTTTAATGTATGAATTGGTAATTCATATATAATTAGAATTTCTTAAACAATTTTTTTCTTCGTTTCACAACCAAAAGACTCCAAACCATTTTAACTTCATTCTATTTGTTCTAAACAGATTGTTTCAAGATATCTGAGATCATGCCAGATTGCATTTCCCACTGCTGGTGCGTGCACAGTGCTGGCCATGAAAAACATCACCTGTACTCTTTCTTATTCATGAATAGCTTTACAAATGGTTTGGGGAACCCTGCATCTCAGTTATGCTAAGTGACAGCTCCTTGAAGAATTGTTCATTACTGTTACTTGTCTGTAATTTTCACAGCTTCTGCAAGTTTTATTTAGAGAGATAGCTGGACCTTTGTTAGTTTTATTTAGATAATTCCAAGACAAAAATATGTTGAGGAATGTAAGATATATCTAAATCTAAAATCTTTGCTCTGTACTGTACCTTTTTTATGGTTCTGACTCAGCTTATTCAATGTTTTCCCAAAACAAACCATATGTCTCTGTCTTTCTAAGCCCAGTTAATACAGTATGTGAGATTTATAAGATCCAAAATTATAAATCTTGAATTCTTATCTTGAACTATAAAGTCTAAATTTTTTATCACTAGTAACAGTTTCCATTGTTGGACATGGTGTTCTCTTATAAGTGGTAAACGGTGGATGTAGACTAATTGTCTGCCTTTATTTCTAGATTTGTTTATTTAAATATTTTCTTGCACCTATAATAAAGTGAATCAGTCAGAGAAGTCTCTACATAAAATTGTAAACAATGTCATTACTGATGAGATGTTGCTTCCAATATAGCAGTTAGCCTAAGAAACAGTATTTTACAAGACTAATCGCATTGCTCAAAAAGAATGAGTAAAAAAGAAAAAGAAAATAAAATTATATTTTTGCATTGCCTTATGGCTGCAAAGAACTGCACACCTGAAGTAGACATGAAAGTGACTTCACATGAAGAACAGCGGATGCTGCATCAGCAACCTAGAGTAAAAATTGGAACAGAAAGAAGAAAACTCTCAACAAAGTTTGTTAGTGAAAATGTAAATTTAAAATACTTGCCACATGTGAATGTTAGCATGTTTTTTCTTTTTTGCTAAAGTTCAGTGAATATTTATTGCAGTGTATGGCTTTGAAATATGGTATAAAACCAGCTCCTTCTGGCACAGTTTGAAAGCTTCTACATGGAGACAACATGAGCCTCAGGGAACTGTTATTCTCAACAGCCTGTTAACAGAAGACGCTGGCTGTCAGGACACTTTGCTGTGCTTTAATATTGCCATACATCAGCAGTGGAACTGGAGAGGTGAGCTTAATTTGAGCTTGGGCTAATGACCAGGTGAGAGTGTTAGAGAGAAGAATGATTGCACTTTTACAAAATGTTGCTGCAATTAACAGGAAAAACATTTAGCTGTGGGAAAAAAAAAAGCAGCCCCCTGCAACACTTCTGAAAAATGCTGATGTTTTTAAAAGACTTGAATACAAGTCAAGAAGAAGACATTAAGCAAAAGGGTTAGTATACAAGTAGTGGAATTGATGTGCCGGGCCAGAACTCAAACTAGAAAGCAGACCAGAAAAACTATTTAAGTATGCTCTAGATTGGATTTCTCCTCATCTCACTTCCCTTGAAGTGAAACACTTAGTCAGCTACACAGGGAACCCACAGCCTAGTACATGAAATGCTCTTCCTTGTTCACATCCATGAAAGTATTGCACTAGTGTTGTGCTTTTCTACCACTTAATAATGGTTTGCCCTTGCTTTTCTTGATGTAGGAGCTGAAAGGCAGTTGCAGATTCTGAAAGCTCCTCAGCTGTGAAAAGCCCAAACTACAAATACTTTTAGTGAAAATGTTAAATAGCAAAATAATAATAATAATGTAGATTTGTGCTTCATGAAATATTTTATATGAAATACAAAATTATCAGTGGCACTGAGATGTTTTTTCAGGAGCCCAACTGTCAGTGTTGAAATATTTTAGGTTTCCTTCTCTTTGACTTGAATCCTTCAGGTTCAGGTTCACTGCCCTCCTTCTGAAGTCTCTCCCAGGCTGCAGCCAGAGACTGTCTGGGAGAGTGCTGCTGACGAAGGCCCAAACAATGCCAATTTCCATTCTAACAAGTGGTAACAATAGTAGTGTTTTAGCAAAGTCCCTCAAACTAACTAGTTTACAACTACAGGTATTTCCTAATGGCCTTCTGTAGGAAAAAGCAATACAGAGATAGCTCTACTAGCACCATTAATAGAAAAAAAAATATAGAGAATGCATGAGTTTATGGCAGACATCTTACCTATATCAGCAGAAATGTATTTTGGTTGGTAATTTCTGTTTTTTGAATAAGACACAGTGGCTTAGACATGTTACTACACTGATCTGGCTTTACTGGTCCTGGTTCTGTGTTGCTCTCAGCCAAATAGTCATGATGTATGGTCTCCCCTAGCACTTCTCACCACAGTAGACCCAATTCACTAACACATGACATTTTATAGATCTTATTCTCGTCCCCCTCCAGTGGTTTTATGGAAAGTGATAGAAAACCCTGGGATTTTAATGGGTAAGAATTTACTCTCCCTAGACACCTGTGCAATAGGAAATTGACTAAGTGCGTATTGTAACTAATACATTAGTGACATATTACAGAATCAAGCAAAACACAACCAAATAAAATACAGACATGCAGATAAGACCAAATAAGTAAAGAAATTAGGGCAATTTCATCTTTATGTTGTTTGGTGTAATCCAAGTCATGCTGGTGTTGATTCATTGCCAGTAAACGATTTTATAATTTCGACAAAGTGAAGGTGCCTTATCACATTTTCTGCATCCATCTCAACTACCTATAAAAAAGAAACCCTTCAATATTTGCTGACTCATTTAGAAGTCTGAACAGCAAAATAAGAACTGAAGAGATATTGATACAGATTTTTCTTCTCATCTTGGAGACTCTTAAACGACATGTAAATTGGGGTTCAGAAAGGTAAGTGGCACAGGATGGGAACTTTCTTTATCACCTAAATTAGCTTTGCAGGTATCTGTATATCTGCAATTTCTCAGTGGCATTGTATTACAGTTGCCTACAAATAAGGGAATAAACATCTAACTTAATACTCTAAATTAATCTAAGTGGTCAATCTAAGTCATCTAAGTGGTCATCTAAGTGGTCTAAGTTCTGGAACACATGAGAAGAGTGTAGTTATCTTCAATTTTTTACCTAGTAAGTAGTAATACTGAGAGGTTTTGAAACATTTCCTAGAGTGTGTAGAGAAGCTAGAAATAAAACCAAAAGGCATATTTTCACTCATTACATTAGGAAAAAAAAGGAATACCAATACTGAAAAATTCTGTTCTCAACAGAATTTTCCATCGTACCCTGTAACTTGCAACTGTACATATATATGTCATGTGACTTCCATATGTAAGAATTCAATAAAGAACTATCAGAACAGTCCTCTTTAGGTCACTAAAGGAATGAGAAATTAATCAGATGAAGTCATTTTGTAGTTCTGTTTGCTCAGCAGTAAAATAACAGAAAGACACATCTGCACAATTTACTAAAGCTTACTTCATTTGGATACCTGTTATCAAAGGCTTTGAATCATTACAAAGAAATGCTAAGGTTGTAACATTCTGTCTAGAATGAGTCAAAGGCAGTAAAAATAAGAACGAAGTGAAAGGAAACAAAGAGGAATAAGAAGATAACAATGAAATTACATCCCAAAAACTGTTTTTTCCAAGGCGAAAAAAAAAAAAAGCTGCTTCCTAACCCCCCCCCCAAAAAAAAAAAAAAAAAATTATTTTTGGACTATAAATCAAAACAGCTAATCTTATTTATTCTTTCAGAATTTCTGTTACAACCACAGTGCAATGGTGGCACCTATTGGTCTATGATATACACAAAAAAAAACATTCTGGAAAGGATATTTTTCCCCAGAGTAATACAGTCCACTGTTTTTTTTTCTGCATGCTGAGAGCAGCACTAGAATGACAATTACTGGATTGAGGTGACAGTGTGATTCACAGTAGTAGCTCTGAAATTAGTGATTTCTGATTCAGGAATTTTTCCACATGTTGTGACTATATTCTTGCACCAATCAGCTACAGACCTGATCTTTTAACAGAAGATATTGGATCAGTTCAATCAGTACCCTTCCTTCTCTATATAAATTATTTTCTCTGATGATTTCTAAAAAGAGAGAATAAAGGGAGCATAGATACAAGAAAAGGCATCTTAGTTTCTAAAAGAAGTTATGTTTCTCACAGTATCTAGTATGAAGCTATGTTTTAGCCTCAGAAGAGAAACAAACTGATAACATTCTGGCAGTGTTGAACAGAGCTGAGGATACGTTCAGTTCGGCATTCCTCTGCCAGTGAAACAGTTAGGGGGGGCATAAGGAGCTGGGAACTGGGAGGGGACAGGACCAGGGCAGCTGACCCAAATTGACCAAAGAGCTATTCCATACCATATAACATCATGTGATTGGTTTTTTGGGATTTCCTGTTGCTTTTGTTACGGAAGGGGTTAGCCAGGAGGAAGAGTCGCTGCTGGCTGTGAGCCCTTGCTCTGCGTATCCTCTTTATATATACATATATATATATATGTACTGTTATTTCTTTTGCTTTCTTCACTATCTTAGTAAATAGTGTTTATCTCAACCCACAAGTTTTACTGCATATTTCTCTACTTCTCTCCCCCGTCCCGTTTAGGGAGGGGAGAGGGTGAGTGAATAACTGTGTGAAACTTAGCTATCTGCTGAGTTAAACCACAACAATAGGTAATGGGAGTCCTGTCTGAGTCAAGCTGTGCAAGATGGGGTTGCTGTTTCTTAATCTGTCAGAATGGAGGGCATATAGAAACAGCTGGGATGATCTGGGGAAAGGACAGGCATAGATTCATGGCTGACCATCCTGAGTTCACTGTTGTGAGGACGCAAAGCAAACACACTTGTGAGCTGTAATTCTCACTGCAAATTAAAGGCTAAAAGAACTGCTTAGCTTCTTCCAACACATTTTTACTTTTCTGTTATGATAAAGAGTTTCCGAAGAGAAAACAAAGAGAAACTGAGTTTGTCTTCACTACACGGCAATAAGAAAAAAAAATAAAGTTTGAAAATAACAGTGATTCAAAATACAAAAAGTCTGATAGTTTCTGTTTTGAAGAACTTCAATATTAACCTTTCCCTTCCTCCATCCTTTCTTTTCTCTGCTTAACTTTTTCTCCTGACTCAATTAAAACAAAATAAAACATTTAAATATTTTTGCATTTATTTTAGCATTACAAACAAGTAGTTGTTTACAAACAACTACAGAGGTTGACAACTAGTCTATTTTTGAAGTAAGGTATGACCATTATGACTTAGTACTACCTCAGGTAGTAACTTCATTCATATTTAATTCAGAAAAGGAAATATTTTGAAGATACAAATGCTATGTAGACAAAATTGCAAGCATCAGAATGGGTAAAATACTTTCAAGCATAACAGAATCTTCTTAGATTCACCACAGTAGATGTTCAGAAGAAACAGAACAAAATAAAAGCTTGCATAGTAACAAAGCAGAATAAAGGAAGTGATTAGAAGTATGATATATCCTTCAAAAACTGAAAGTCATGCCCAATTAATGTACAAAAGAAAAGAATTCTGACAAGATAACAATAAATCTGTAAAAGCGAAGGGATAAAAGATTTATAGGAATGTACAAACTACCAACAAAATTCTTTTCACAGCTATGTAAGGCATAAGTCGGAGAAGCTTATGGCAAGTAAATTGGTCAGAAGAATCATTTAAATAAATAGGTGAAAGAAACCCTAAATTGTCTTAACTTCTATTTTTAATACAAACAATGAAAAATTGTTTATTTACCAGAGCTTCTCTTTGTGGTATCGCTCTAAGGAATATTTTCTCCCTGAAGAGAAGATGTTTGAGGAAAAAAAAAATGAATAAACTGGAAATTAAAAATTTGTTAAATCATGTATTGTTTTCAAATACATAATATAATCAACCTGAATATTTACTTTTATTGTCCCCAGTAACTATTAAATGAGGAAGATCGCTGTGCTTGCAAAACAAAATTTTAAAAATTCCCTCTGAGGAAGAGGTAGGAAACTGTACAAAATGAAAGGAAAATTTAAATAGGAAAAGAAGAAAAAATAAACAAAAATCACAGATTATATGCACATAGAATAACACCTTTTGAAACTATAAATATTTAGAATAAAAATAAAGATAATTTTTAATAAATCAGCTTCAAAATGTATTTCAGACCTTTGAGGTCTAAAATGAGAAAGTAAATCAGGAATGAAGATGATGCATACTTTATTTCAAAAAAAAAGAGAGAGAGAAAATAGTGAGGTGCCCACAAGAAACACCTTAAAGAAACACAGTATATCTGAGATAAAATTAAAGTTCTTCTCTATTGGTGATAGAATCTAAGAACCTAACTTACCCAGATGGAAAGAATAAATAGTGAATTTCCTAAAAAAGGGATATTACTAGTGCAAACAGATAGCAGTTTTTGTTGGGACCCATTATGTACAGTATATTCCTAAATGCATAATCTGGAAAAAAGAATAAGTACTAAAATGGGAAGTTTGTTGACAATGTAAGTTATTGACAGCTATTAAAAATGAAAGTTGGCTACAACTGTGATTACACAGTTGCTATGATTTTGAATGACAGCCATAAAATATGAGGTGAACTTCAGTACTGATATATTCACAACTTACATAAAAGTAAATTAAAAAAAATATTCAATTCTTCAGCAACAAGCAGAATTTAGATATCACCATTCTGGAAAAATATATTGGAAGCTCCTATAAAAATTATTTGCTCGTTTGGCTAAAGCCATGTAGAACTATAGGATTGTTAGTCAAGATATAGAAAAGAACACAAGTCATTGTCTAGAGCAGTAGTAGCTCTTCAAAATGTGCAAAAGCTAGAGCAAACTGGCAAGGATTTTCAGTAGCACAGAATGAGTTCCATGTATGGAAAATCAAGATTCATTACCTCCAGAAAGATATGATGGAATTGGAGATGACAGTGAGCTGTGAAATTATAAGTGAAAATGAGAGATTAAAAAGGAGAGTATTATTTATTATTTCTTGCAACAGACTGACTGAAAGTATGAAACACTGCGTTCAAAACAAAATGAAATACTAGTCTATATAAGACATGATCCAGTTTTGAAATTGATTGTGCAAGATGTTCCAGATGAATGCATGAATGTAATTCACAGATACATTAGAACTGAATTTCCCCCACACTGATTTGATAGTGGTCTTATAAAATCATGAAACTGTCACTAAACACTAAGGCAGAACAAACTCATGATTTGGCCATATGAGAACTCATCGGATTTGTTGCATGACGGCATAGGGCATAAATGACTATACACATTTCCAGCTGTATTGAGTCCTCAGTGATGATGGCTGTTGGTTAAAATCCTTAACTTGATCTTTCAGGCCATTCTTTCAGATCTGAAAATTGTCAAGCATGCTGTCTTACATTTTTTCATTCAAGAGACCTTAGGAAAAAAGAAAAAGAATGGTTTTAAATATCAATTTAAAAATGGTTTTAAATATCAATTTAATCTGATGAAATACCATAGTGCCTTAAATCTAACTAAAGAGCTGGTAGCATATCTATAGAGTGTAATTGCAACCAGTTCCCTGACAAGCTTATCTACTTTTATCTTAAGTTTTCTAAACATAGCATTCACCTTGAATTACCTTGATTTATAGTGCTTGGATTGGAGGTAAGTGAATAAATATTTAGAATTGTATTACTCTAAATTTTTGTGTGTTATGTGAGAGACAGATGCAGAAAAAGAAAATCTGTGATATATATTTTTAAGAATACTCAAGTGTTCTTGAGCAGTAAATACATTCACTGCTTAAAAGAACCCTGCCAAAATACCATCCTCCAAAATTTCTGTACTGAAAATATTGCTACAAAAATGTGAAAGATTCACAGGATGTGAAAATTAACAGCGGGTTGACTTATTGCTGTCAATAGTGAGGGATAATTAGAATTTCAAGTCAACATTTGTTCAGTTTGTTTTTTTTTTAATTCTCAAGATTGCTTTTTTGATTATAAATAATTCATAAAACAGAACTTTTTCTTTTTTTTCCATTTATTTCTGAGTCAATTCCATTGTAAAATTTTACATGGTAAGCTTGAAAAGAATCTAAAATTTAAAATGTTAAACTTCTGTATGAAGTTCATTAAGGGCTCTTTTATGCCTACAATGCAACTAGTTTGTTCTTGAAGATGTAACAGTATAAATTGGAAAGCATCTAAGCTTTGTGGTAAAGTATACTTAAAGGACTATCTGTGACGTTTCTTTCATGTTACATTTTTCAGCCCTCATTTTACTAAATATACTCAGTTAACAGCATCAAATTGTAACATTCCACGTTAACATCATTTACTTTTAAAATCTTCTAAAATACCAGGAACGTCTCTCATGCCAAATAATTATCATCTTAAAAATTAATTCAGATATGTAAATAAAAAGCATGTGTGATGGCTATCAATTTATTTTGTTTGCTTATTCTCTGATAGATTTAAATATATGACTAACTCGTTTTTGAGCGTGCTCATATTATTGCATACTACCTCATTCTGCTAGGAAACTTATATCTACGTAGGCCTTCCTTTTGTTCTTCATCTCAAAGTGATATAAGGTAGTTTTGTGTTCTTTTTCTGTATTTCTTTCCACCACTTAAATCGGTGGAAAATATTTATCTTCTAGAGATTTCTTGGTGATATTGAGTGATATTACAATTCTTCTTTTATTTTCTAGTTATAAATCTACTCTTTTTGTAGTTGCTAATTTTGTAACATGCAAAACTTTTACAACATTAGTGACAAAGCTAGCAACGTTACTAAAAAAGAACACAAATGCCCAAATATGGGCTTTGTCTTGTTGCGCTAGACAATGTAATAATATTTGGTTTAAGATGAAATCAGGCTACTGAATTTAAGATAAATTCATTGACAGTCATTAAATGCACTATGTGTTGGATCTAGTTGAGCTGGAATTAATTTTCTTCATAGCAGCCTAAATAGTGCTATGTTTAGGATAGGTGAACAACGCATTGTTGTTAACATATCAGTGTTTTAGCTTTCACCAAAGCTCTTCTGTGTTTCTCATGTTACACCCAGTGTGCAGGCTGAGGGTGCACAAGATTTTCAGGGGAATATAACCAGGATGGCTGTTCTGAACTGACCAAAGAGATGTTCCATGACATATCACATTATGCTCAGCAATAAAATATGAATATTTTTTTAGTCATTGCTGTTATGAACACAGCCTCACTGCACAACAGCCTTACAATAAACTTTAGTATAAACTCTTAATTATCTTCTCAATACACATTTCAGATCAACAGGCTAATTGCTTCTGTTATTCAAAAGCATAAACCTTTTTTTCATTTCAAATATAACTACTATATATTTCTGTCCAAGGTCATACATTTGTTTCTGACATAAGAAACTAATAGGACTTAGGTAAGATATTCAAAAATTTAATTGGTTTCCACATGCATAGCTCTTTATATTCATTATGCTGAAAGCCTTCACACAAAGCAGAGGTGAAAATAATATAGTCAAAATTTGTTAACAAAACCCAGTTCAAATATAAAAAATAAATTAGTGTCTTTGTAGCTGAGATATTTCACAAGACCAGAAACTAAAATATTGTGCACAGATATAAAAATGATCAAGACAAAATTATATCTATTATGGAAGACAACATACAAACTTTACCTTCCTTATTTTACTAGAACTTTTTGACTGTCCCACCCACCATTGATGCAATTTTTTTTCGCTTCTGAAAATTACTGTTTTCAGGAAGCTCTTACACTATCCCAATCTTCATCCAAAATTGTTAGCACAACTCCTGAACGAAAAATATTTGGATATGTATCTGGTTGTCTGTTCTAGGAATTATGCAATTACAATCAAATAATATTCCCTATAAATATTGTGTTCTTTTTTGTTTATCAGTCCTTTGAACTTTAACTCACTCCTTTCAGGAGTCAAGCTATATCACTGAAAGAAAATAAAAGCCATTCTTAATACTCTATATTTTTAGCATATCAATCATATCACAGCACATTCATAAAGTAAGAATGTTTTTTTCTATGCTTTCTTGCTTTAAAATCTCTAAGATCAGTCTTCATGATTAGATTTAAAGGCATCTAAAAAAAATAAACACTTCAGAATCAGTTGTAATATACATATCCCTAGAATCTAGAGATTAGAAGGAAAATTGAAATAATTAAATTTTGTGTTCACATTCTTACATACAAAATGAGTAATTTTATCTTCTCGTCTTTCAGTCTAGCTTATTTATTTTAACTGCCATTAAATATTGTATTGATTGTTTCTTTAATATAACCACAATACCAGTCCCACAGACATTAGCCAGGCACTACTCTCAGAAATTTTTTATTAAACCAAAACCAACCTAACAAAAATTTTTATTGCATTCAGATCAAAGACTGCAATTCACTGATCATGATTTCCATCAATAATAAACTTGTGATTCTAAACTCTGATCATTATATTTTGTTAAATCTTCCTCAAAACAAACAAGCAAACAAGTAAACAAACAAATAAACCATTTAAATGTATAGGAGAATTCTTATTTATTAGTAAAGCAGAAGAATGGTGTTATAAGTACAGCCACTTTGCCCTAATTTCAACCCTAGTTACATCTCTGTGAAGAAATACAGCTATGATTTAACAGTCAAAGGAAATGCTTTCTACTATTTTAATGAAAACAGCAGTGTAAATTACGAAAACTGAGCTTTGCTTTGGCCGGACTGTACTCTATTTTAAGAAACATTAACATTTCCAAGGAGCACAAGAGATCAATGGGATAGTAATTTTATAATTTAATCTATGTGAAGTTACTCGCACCAACTACGTCTTCCTCTCCCCGTACTTAGGTGTTAGTTCAATACTAACTCGCAAGGAACAGCATCATCTGCTGAATGATGACTACTGCCAGGAGCATTTGCATTTGAATTTCTCAAAAAATATATCTATTAGAAGATGGTTATCAATTTGAATGGCCATTGAATCACAAGTAAAAATAAATATGACAGAGTAGTATTATACTTTCAAAGCCACTTTCTTAAGGTCTAGTTTTTCTAAGACTTGGGAACTGATCTTTTATTTATTTATTATTTCATTTATTTATTTATTTCTAACATACTTCATCTGTCTTTCTTCTATTCCTCAGTTAAGCGAAAGATATAAAGACTTAAACAAGTCACAAAGATCCAGCTCCCCCTTATGAACTGTCTCACTCCACAATCTCCACTGCAGCACCATTATGGTTTACAGTCACTAGGGTTTTGCATTGATTCAACCAGAAGTATCTCAGCTCTATGCTGAAGTACAAAACTTTTCCTCCTAATGATCTCGTTGAACTATGATGAACATTCTTCACAGGGAGGGAATCAAAGCCATGTCATTAGCATTACTTAAACCTTCCACCCCTCTTAATAATTTTTATTACAGCACTGTCGATGAGCCCATGCTAAGATTGGAAAACCCGTTGTTCTGGGAACATGGTTAAGTATAGTTCTTGCCCTGAACATTTAATTAGATTAGACGGCTGTGACAGCAATGATCAAACTGTCACAAACATTTTTAAAGCTTGTCACACTTTTGCCACCAATACCCCCTCAGACTGAAACCTAAAAATTTAGAATAGTGGGACCAGAATTTTCAAGGAAATCTAAAGCAACAAACTAACACAGAAAATAGGCTATAGGTGCCTGAAGTGGGATAAATTAGAGTCTAGGAGTTTATATTCACAATTCTCACCCTCCTCCTTTTTAACTTGTACTATTTTAATCTCTACTAAAGATTTTGGCTTTTTACATAAGGAAAATAATGATTTGTCTAACTACTTTTTTTAGAAAGACTGACATGTTTAAATAATTCTATAAATTAGATACAGATATAATTGTATTAAGCATAATTTCTGCAGTAGTTCTGTCCAAATATGATCTAAATACATGCATTTTCACGCAAAAGCACCCATATACACTGGTGAGCTCTGATATATGCATTATTAGAAACACAGAGAAAATTGCAACACTGTCAGTGTTCTTAGTTTAGTTTTATGAAAACTGATCTTCAATATTTTAAAGCAGTTAAATATAAATCTGAACACACAGGAGAGGAAGGAACACCCAGTCACTAGGATCTGAAACCCGGTGGTCAAATGTTATGCACATTGGGCATAGTAGCAGTAAGTCTCTATACACTCACATACTTATATCAAGTGTAATTACTTACACCAAATTCAACAATTTTTAAAGTTATCCATGTATGGATTACATAAAATTTATCCAAACCCTAAAATATATGTAGTAGAATTTATGCATCATTTTTTATCATGTATCGCTTTCATCACTATCATCAGTGTATCATCATTGTACACCAAGTTATACTTTCTGTGTACTCTAATTTTGTTCATTATTACCACCTGACTACATTCAGTGCTCAATTTCTCTAAATGGTGGAAGAAGAATTTATGAACACCTCATATGAATACTCACTGACTACACAGAATAATTGCCTAGTGGGCTGAGAAAGAAGGGAAGAATCAGAGTACGAGTTGCCCATGAGTTGGAAAGCATGTAATCAAATGTTTCAGTGATTAAAGAGAAAACAAAACACTCACCATATTTATGCTCCACAGGGACACAAAATGTAATAAAATGTAAAAAACATGAAACAATACATGAAAAATAATGGCTATAGGTCCTTCAAATGTCTCTCACAGTCTAGTCTAAAACATTGGCTGAGAGGGGATCTGGTCAATGTTTATAAATATCTTAGGTGCGGGAGGCAAATGGATGTGGGGAATCTCTTGTCAGTGCTCTGTGGGGATAGGACAGGGGGCAATGGCCTTAAATTGGAGCACAGGAAGTTCCGCACCAACATGTGGAAGAACTTCTTCACGGTGCGGGTGACAGAGCACTGGAACAGGCTGCCCAGGGAGGTTGTGGAGTCTCCTTCCCTGGAGATATTCAAGACCCGTCTGGATGTCTACCTCTGCAACCTGCTGTAGGGAACCTGCTTTGGCAGGGGGGTTGGACTCGATGATCTCTCGAGGTCCCTTCCAACCCCTACAGTTCTGTGATTCTGTGATTCTGTGATTGTAATATGTGCTCACATTTAGAATTTTTTCTCATGAAAATATAAATTTTTGATTTATTGCAAATAACGATTTAGTTAACAAAATTGAAAAAAGGCTAACCTTAAAGAACATGGTTTGAAATATTTAATTGTTTTCAGAGTAATATAACACATGAAAATGGAAGGGAAAACACCAGAAAAAGTAGCCACCAGAACAATTTTTTTGATTAAAAAAAATAATTACTAAGTTAATAATTTGTGCAAGACTCTTTAGTAATATTTCTAAAAAAAAAAAAGATATTCTAAAGAAATAGCTTCTGATTTTCACTATTGGCAAGGAAAGAAATAACATCTCTTCACCTACAGGAGCACTATGATTGGATGTGCTACTTTTCATTGTGAAATATGGCAATTTATGAAGCAACAGGAAGAGTCTACTTTGGGATTTAGATTACTATGCTTTTCAGTGACTCAATACAAATTTGAAAGAATGGAAGAATGCCTTCTTTGACAGCTTGGCTCAGCTAATGGATATTGTCTATATCGTTTTCCTTTTCTCAAGAAGCAAAATACTAAAAAAGTAGTTTGCAACTTATATCAAGTCCACTAAAGACGCAGTTCTTCTACAGCTGATTTAGATTTTTGCCAAACGATGTATGCAGCCATCCTCTAAACTAATAATTAAAGAAAAAAAGCTGCTTAATAATCTTCTCTAAAATAATCTTGACATTGTATAAAGGATCCCATCAGTCACTACAAGCCATTATTATTTGATGTTCTTTCATCAGTGTGATAAAATGAATGACAACAACTAAGATGATAAAATATGTGTATGACCATGTCCCACAGAGGATACCATCAGACAGAAAGGAAAATTCTCTTTTCAGTTTAATTACAACAAGATTATTCTTTATTTATCTTTGAAACCTATTTAACTCAGAACTATGTACTGTGGTATATCTATCATACAGCACACTTTAAGAAAAATATAAGGTATAGCATTAAATCAGATTGCCCCTGTTTATAAAATTCATTCACAGTATTTCACTGATATTCTGAGATACAGTTTTAAATATTTTTCAACTGCATTTCAGTATCTTCAGGGACTCAAACGTATGTGCGTCATGGGTCTATGCACATTCTATGCACATGCTAGTTACTGCTAGCAGTAACTGTGCGGCAATGATTTCTACTTTTCAGTGAAAACTGGGGCTCAGGCTTCCAAAACAACAGTTCATTAAACCAGAAAAGCATTAGTTCTTATAAACTTGTCAAAAAGTTGCAATATTTTCTATATGTTGCTTATAACCTAAATACAGTTTCCAGCAAGGCAACAGTGATGGGTTTTGATTCTACAGTGTAGAATAAATTTAATTAAGTGATGCACATTCTAAATAAGGGAAATGGTTTAGTCTCCTGACATTTCAAATGAGAAAATTCAATCACAGAAACAATGAAGCATAGCCATTTTACTTATTTATTTTACTCTCGATCTCCAAAGTTTTATTTTATTAGCATACCTGATGTTTCACAACTATTCTGCAAGTCTGTAGATAACTTAAATAACAATTGAACATGTATTTATGACAGATAAAAATGTCATTATTCATGTTATCTCATCCATTGAGAAACTTTATTTTACTGTGATTATATTAAATTCCAGGCCAACTGCAATTTATTCTGTGGTCTACTGAATGTCATCTCTGATTCTGAAGATGAATCACACATAAAATAATTATCCAACTAGCCTATGTAAAATTCAGCTAATGCACAGTATTTGATTAGAGTCATATTGAATTAATTTAAAATAACAGATAATTGAGTTTATTAAGGAATTTCAAAATTCTCCATGATGATACCCAAGTTTGTTCAGACAAAATGGCAGAGCCTTCTTTTCGTCTACTTCTTCAAGAATAAATACAGCTACCACTGTGTTTCACTTGCATGGAGTAATGAGCTTTCACTATCCAATCTTCTTAGATCAGCAGGACCTTGTAATGGGTTTAACATCTAGCACATCTTGGGAAAAAAAAAAATAATCAAACAAACATACCACTTCTGTGCAGGGGTGCCTACACCATAACAATGTATAATGATGAAGAAAAGCTCATACGATGTTTTCTGAATACAAAAGTTATTCACAGAATCAGAATGACTGAGGTTGGCAGGGCCCTCTGATCATCTTGTCTAACCTCTTCTCAAGCAGGGACACCCAGACTAGGGTGCCCAGGCCCACACTCAGGAGGCTTCTTAAGATTTCCAAGGAGGAGACTCCACAGTCTCTGGGCAACCTGTGCCAGTACTGTTCTGTTTCTCGCACACTAAAGAAGTATTTACTCATGCTCACAGGTAATCTTTTGTGGACCAATTTGTGCCCATTTCCTCTTGTCCTGGCACTAGGCACCACGAAAAAGACTGGCTCCATCTTCTTTGTAATCCCTCTTTACACTTTTTATAGACATTGATGAAATTCCTCTTGAGCCCCCTCTTCTCTGGGCTGAGCAGTCTTGCCCTCAGTCTCTCCTCAAAGGAGAGATCTTCCAGTCTCTTAATCATCTTGGTGGTCCTATGTTGGACCCTTTCTAGTATGCACAGGTCTCTATTGTACAGAGGGGACCAGAAGTGAACACAGTATTCCAGTACAACACTTGAACATAAACTCACAAGAATATGTATGTACAAACATGCGTATTAACAGCATAGGCATAGAAAGAATATTAATACCTAGCAACAAAGATGCCATTGTAACCATTCTTAATGAGGGTAGGCAGTAAGATCACATTTTACCACTCATTTTAATGAACTATCTACCCTACTGCTGAAATGCATGATCAATTAGTCCACCTTTCCCAGGTCTGAAGTTGTTGCTTCCTGATCATCCATCAAGCTAGTCATTTAATGTGTTTTTTCACAGTTTCCAATTGTGGTTTACTCCATTTTCTTGAAGAAGTCACGTAATTTTAGGAAAGTCATCTTCCAAAACCCCCTGTGAAACTGTCCTCAAGGACAAAGAAGTGGAGCAGAGATGGCAGATCTTTAAGGAAGCTTTCCTTAGTGCACATGAGCTCTCCATCTTCAGGTGTAGAAAGTCAGGAAAGGAAGGCCACCAGCGTGGCTGAACCGGGACCAGTTTGCTAGTCAAACTGGAAAACAAGAAAATGCATGGGCAGCAGAAGCAGGGAGGAGTATAGGGATGCTGCTAGTCTGTGTAGGGATGGGGTCAGGAAGGCCAAGAATCAACTGGAACTGGACTTGGCAAGGGATGCAAAGAACAAAGAAAGGCTTCTACAGGTACATAATCCAGAAAAGAAAAGTCCAAGAGGGTTTATCCCCCCAACCTAGTGAGTAATACAGACAGGTTGGTAAAAATGGACAAGGAGAAGGCTGTGGTACTCAACAATTTTTTTGCCTCAGACTCCGCTGGCAACTGCTCTTCACAAAACTCTCGAGCAGATGGGTCATAAGGTGGGGCTGGGGCAGCAATGTCCCTCCCGCTGTAAGTGAATATCAGGTTTGCGACCATCTGAGGAACCTGAATATCCATAATTCTGTGGATCAATGAGATCCATCCCAGAGGCCGGAGCGAACTGGCTGATGTAGTCACCACTCCACTCTCAATGATATTTGAAAAGTCATGGCAGTCAGACAAAGTTCTGGGACTGATGTTCTTTAATATCTTTATCAATGACATTGACAATGAGATAAAGTGCACCCTCAAGCAAGTTTGCAGACAATACCAAGCTATGTGGCGCAGCTGACACACCCGAGGGACAGGAAAGCATCCAGAGAGACCTAGACAGGCTTGAGAAGTGGGCCCAGGAGAACCTCATGAGGTTCAGCAAATCCTAGCGCAAGGTCTTGCACCTGGGTCACGGCAATCCCCGCTATCAATACAAGCGGGGGGATGAAAGGATAGAGCACAGCCCTACCAAAAAGGACATGGGGATACCAGTGGATGGTAAGCTGGATATGAACCAACAATGTGCCCTCATGGCCCAGAAAGCCAACCACATCCTGGGCTGCATCAGAAAAAGCATGGCCAGCAGGTTGAGAGAGGTGATCCTACCCCTCTACTCTGCACTGGTGAGACCTCACTGCGTCCAGATACGGAGTCCTTAGTACAAGAGAGACATGGATCTGTTGGAGCACATCCAGAAGAGGGCCACAGAAATGATGTAAAGGATGAAACATCTCCCCTACAGTGACAAGCTTAGAGAGCTGAGGCTGTTCAGCCTGGAGAAGAGAAGGCTCCAGAGAGACCTGACAGTGGCCTTTCAGTATCTAAAGGGGGGCTATAAGAAAGAAAGGAACAAACTATTTAGCAGAGTCTGAGGTGATAGAAGGGCAAATGGTTTCAAACTAAAAGAGGGGAGATTTAGGCTGGATAAAAGGAAAAAGATTTTTTGATAATGGTGGTGAAGCACTAGAACAGGTTGCCCAGAGGTGTGGTGGAAGCCCCATCCTTGGAGACATTCAAGGTCAGGCTGGATGGGGCTCTGAGCAACCTGATCTAGCTGTAGATGTCCATGTTCATTGCAGGACAGTTGCACTGGATGACTTTCAATGGTCCCTTTCAACTCAAACAATTCTATGACTCTACGTAATGGATCTTATATTTTCTTAGTCCATGTTTATCATGTTTCTCAGTTTGTGGCCAGTTCCGAGTACTGATCATTCCTATTTGGTACTAATTTTGAAATGCTTCATTAAAATCCCATCTTTTTTTTTTTTTTTTTGTATATGTAATTCCTCCTTCAGTCTCTTCATGAATTTGTTTTCAAATTGAATTTATTTATAAACACTATCCTGAATCCATAGCTAATCTCCTTATATTTTGCAATAGGAAATATAAAGATCCAAAAGGTTTAGAATCTTTATTAATAACTGAATTAAAAGATCTTCTGTATCATGAAATATACAGAATAAAACCAAATTAACTCTTCTCTTGACATGTAAAGACTGCATTTCAAATCACCTCTCTATAAAAGGGACAGTAATAAAACATTGTGGGACTGCAACAAGTAGAGTCAGCAAACTTCATGAATGAAGACCAGCCTCTGGATCAAGATACCATTGTACCTATCGGAAGTAAGCCCTGGGAGCTGTGAAGGAGCATAGGAATGCAGAACAAGAGCTCCAGGTGTGGACTGTTGCCTGTGTGAGATAACAACGATGTTTATCCGGTGGTCCTCAAGACAAGGACATCTCTGCCCTTCAGGATAAGGAAAATGCTGAAGGAGCTGCTCAAGTCTTGTTGTTGTTAGATGAATTGTTATAGCCAATGATTTATGAGTAGAAGAATATTGTTTTGTACAGTTAGCAGTTTGCATGTTTTTGTGTCATCCAGAAAGGCCTACAAAGGCCAGCTAGCTTTTCAATAAGAGAGAACAGAACAGGACAGAACAATATGTAGGGAAGAGAATAAAGATGAAGAAGTAATCTCTGAACCCACCTCAGAGTCCGTGTGGTTATTACGCCACAAAACATTTAAAACAATCTCTAAGATTGTTTCTTACAGAGAAAAAATTAGATTGTCATACTAAAAACATTTTCAAGACCAGCTATATAAAGCTTATAATCTTTTTAGACAGTTATGAAATATTTTCCCCTCATCTTCAATAAAACAAGAGCTTCCTTTCTTCATTCATTGTGCGGGTGACAGAGCACTGGAACAGGCTGCCCAGGGGGGTTGTGGAGTCTCCTTCCCTGGAGATATTCAAGACCCGCCTGGACGCCTACCTGTGCAACCTGCTGTAGGGAACCTGCTCTGGCAGGGGGGTTGGACTCGATGATCTCTCGAGGTCCCTTCCAGCCTCTGCAATTCTGTGATTCTGTGATTCTGTGATTCTTTCTATCTTTTTCTTTTGGTAGATTAGGAGTTAAATTGCTAGAGCTACAAGTATGTAATTAACAAAAAAAAAAGGTACTTCATATCCTTCTGGGATCTCCTTTTGACTCAAATACATTTAGAAATAATGAGGGGATATTTTCAAAGGTCCCTCTTGGGAAGTTATGTGCTCAAGTCACGTTTACATTAAGAAGATTTGTTTGTATATGTCCCTGAACACTGTTTTGAAGACATGCTTCTTGGAATATTAAATTATATTTCATTTGATAGATGTGAAATCTGATAAGAATGCCAGAGTGAATTTTGTTGCCTGGTTGTCCTTCAGTTCAAAATTAGCATTTTGCAAGTTATTTAACTTAGACTGATAAGCATATATGAACTGATACCACATAAGCTTCCAAATGTCTTCATTGAACTGTTGTCATAATTAGAAATCCATGACAGAGCTTGTGTAAGCGTGGAATTTTTTTCCCTGTTTTTCTCTTTTAATGTTTATGAGAAAAAACGTTTCTTCTTACTTTTAGAATCGTCTGATATGCGGAGAGAAAAATAGAGTCATTCAAAATGGAAAAATAGTGACAATTAAGATCAGCCTTGATAATGAAACATGTACCTGTATTTCATAGAAATCCAATAGGTTCTGAAGCCAAGAAAACAACAATTTTCTATCTGTAGTCAAATTGTGAAGAATTACAGTGCGTCGGTTTAGGGGTCATACTAATATGAGTCACACTTAGAATGAGGACTGTTCCTATAATAAACAAAATATATAATGTGTTCTATATAGTCTTTAACTGAATCCTAGAGCATCTAAAGAACATGTTAAACCTGCAATTGAAATCAACAGTGATAGTCTTTGCAGCTTGCAGCAATGCTCGCTTTTTTGAGAAGTATTCAAACCATAGCTATTCACTTGATGACACTTCTCTTCCAAAGCACCAGACCTTTCTGGTGCTTTGTCTCTCCCTTGTTGTCTTCTTTCTGATGGTTTTTTGTTTTGTTCATGTCTCTTTCCCTAAACTGAAAACCTACTGTCAATTATGATTTATACAGGAATAAATCAATTAAGGGGGCTAAGATATTTAAAATTCATGAAGACAAAAAATAACAGCTGTTTCTTATTACTTATTTTTCACAATGGTAATTTGTATAGATTAAAAAATAACTTAGAAAACAAAATATATTTTTCCGGAGGAAAAAAGACAACAAATGAAAAAACAAACCTGGGCTGAAACATTTATCATTACAAATCATAGAAACTTGCAAGAAACTCAAATGAAGGATGATTTCTTGCTACAGGAGGGAAGGGCTTGGAGAAGGTCATTAGAGTTTGGTTGGTTTACATAGGAGAAATACCAGTTATAGTTACAACATCTCTGATAGTATTTTTGATTTTTCTAATTCATGATTTCAGTCTAAGTTCCTTCATTTCAGATAGTAAGATAAGAAAAAATATTCATAGAAAAAAAATAGATTCTAATGTTTTTGCAATTTATTGTTTTAAAGGTTTAGTTGTCCTTGTGGAGACTTTACTATCCCTGGAAAAGCCAATGTTATTTTGCTCAAGTCATAAATATCTTAATCATCATAATCTGTGCCTCTTCAGTAAGACTTAAAAGAGCATATCTTTCCATGTGCAGAACATCTGAGTTTCATTCCATTAGCAGTGCTGGACAGAAGCACAAGGCATGTGTCACCCATTGAAAACAATTTAGCAGAAGCCCACCGAAAACTAAAATCACTGGAGAGTTTTGCTTGAAGTTATTCACCAAGCTCTTTGATGGTAAAGACTATCTCTCCTTAGTGGTAGAGGAAAACAGAGGGTAAAAATTAAGACTATAAATTCAGACTCTGGAAGGAAAAAAAAAAAAAGAGACTGGGACATTAAGTGTGGTGAAAGTGAGAACATAGAAACTGGGACTGAGTGATAAAGGGGGTTGCATCTATAAGCAAAATAAATTGTATATAATATAGGAAAAGTTGGAATTGATTGGACAAGGATACTGTGACTAATAAATATGGCGGAAGAAGCTGAGGGGACAACGAAACTATGAAAGGTGGAAGCAGAGGAGTGGTAGAAGAAGGAGATAGGGAGAAGCCCCTGAAAAGAAAATGGGCTAGGCTGGTAGTAAGTCAATGAAAGTGGATAAGATGTGACATAATGTTAGAGAAATGGTCAGAACAGTGTGCTCACGAAGGCATACTGATTGCAGATTATGGAAATGAAGCCATTTTTCCCGATGTTTACAAGTATGTGTTATGCACTGACACAGCATGTGGTACAAACAGATGAGGTAAAATTCAAGTAAACTGAGCAAAAGACTGCCACATTCTTCATTTCTCCTATTCTTTGGAGCTAGGAAGCAAAACAGAATACTTTAAGGCACTATCATTTAAACATTAGTTTAACATGATCTTGGAGAAAATAAAAGAAGTGTTACATCAAGAAAGCTACTACGTATAAGGCAAACAGTTATTTTGTTTTACTTTATGATATTAGTAACAGTTTGAAGAATTAGAATTCTATGTATTAATATGCAGTTTATTATTATTAATACTCAGTTTATTATTATTCTGATCTTGTATTAAATTCCATGATCTCAGAAAAAGGTCTCCAACTTATGAAATAATACATTCCAGATTACTTTTTATATTAGATTTTAAAAAGTTGATATTTATTCTTCTGTAAAATATTTTTTTAGGACGTGGTCTTTTCCAATTCTTCAGTTATTTGCTACCCTGTTCTATAAGCTGTTCTAGTTACCTTCTTTTAAGAAGGTCTGACCTCTCCATTGTATGTGGTAGGCCTTTCCTACTTTGCTCTGAACATGGCCTCAGGCTTAAGCTGTGACTTTTCTTTGTCCAATGAATTTTATTCTAGTTTAGCCATGATTTGAAATATGACGGCATTATTTCCCTTCTCTCATTTCTCAGGAAACATGTTCCACAGAAGCAGAAACCAAATCCAAACACCTTAGCTCTTCCAAAAGCACAACAGCCGTGGCAGCAGGATTTCTGATGTGGAGACAGAGAGGAAAACAAGGCTGGAAGGGAGTTTTCACTCCTGGTCACACGAGCTATACTTGTACTGATAAAGAAAAGAGGATCATACCTTGGATTTTCACAATGATGCGTGATTATCTATGCTGCTGAATGTTTAAATAGTATATCTTGTAGAAAAACGTTTTTGTTTTGTTTTGTTATTTGTTATATTAAGGTCCTATATATGGTGTTTCAAATGAAACCTATATATAAATATTTTAGGTAACAGGACAGAATATTTGCTTTGGGGACTTCTGAAAAGAAATCTACAAGCCTTAAATCTAATCTTTTTATGAAACTCTCATCTTTACACTTCATAAAAAAGAAATAAATGCCAAATTTATCTAATGAATTAGCAAGGAGAAAAACTTTTAATCTAGAGAAATATCCCTGATAAATCCACCAAAGGACAGATTCCTCCCCTTCCCTACCCTGCCATTCTTCCATCCTTTTTTTTAAAGCACAAAGCATGACAGCTGCTTTGTTTGTTAGGCAAATCTTTACACTTAACGCTGCCTTCCATTATCCTCTCTACTACCATTTTCCTTCATCCACCTTAATTCTGAGTTCAGCGCTATTGTAGGCTGCTTATGAACACCTTGTATAGTTGTTTATTATGCTGTTGTCTGTTAAGGTGTTGAGATTGTGCTATGTCAGGATGTTACAAACAAGGATCTATGGTCAAGCCACACTTTGTCAGTGCCATGAGCCTTTTGTATGGCCTACTGCTTTTTCCAGGCATATTTCCTCTCTTTGATTTTAAAATGTTGGTCCTAAGCCTAAGCCATGAAAACAAGCAGTACTCAACCTCTCTCAAGGAAGTACTGTTGCTGGTCGCTGACTGATGAGAGACCTTAAAAGACTTAGTATCTCCAGGATTCACCATCATAGCTATTGACATCTAGTATTAATATTAAATATGATAGTACATATATATTGCAGACAATGTATATCAAACTGCTTTGTGCATACATGTCAATTCAGAAAGGTAGAAAACCAGTGTCCAAATTAATCCTCTGATCAAGATCTCAAACACATTATAAATTCTGATGCGGAATCTTTTGCCTTATGAAAGGCAAATGGTTCTTACACATCTTCTGTGTGTACAGAGATACAAATTCATTCAAAAGTTTTTTAAAAATCTGTTAGTGTGAGCTTATCCAAAAATCACTGTTCATTTATACATTATCCTTACTGCTTTTTATATCTCTCCACCAAAAGTTATTCCTGTGAATGGAATCAAAGTGTTCAGATAAGGGAGGTCCTGGTCTTCCACTGGTCAGATTTGCAAGCAAGAATCATTATCGTAGTTATGTACAATTTTTTCCTATATTGTCCTTTCTTGTCCAGTTACTCACTAATGTAGGAAGTAAGCAGCTGAGTTCCAGCTATATTATGACATCTCATTTCCAAAATGCCTCAAACAGGAAAGAAACATGAACTTTCAATAAACTTCTCAGTTACACCTGTTACAGCATAGGACTTCAGGTATCAGGGTCAGAAAAAGACCTCTGTGTTCATCCTCTATCAACAAAAAACTGATATCCACATTATGTGCTCATCTGTAACACAGACAGCACTGGAAGGAAGACCCCATGAGTGCAGAGCCTCAGGCTTTCCCACTGCCTTCTACCTGAGCACATTATGCCATGTTTTTCCTTTCATTGCTCTCCTTTAATCTACTCTTCTAAACCTCTTTGTTCCTCTGTTTGGTTTTCATCTAATCTGAGTTGTAGTTGTGGTACTGAATTCTGATGAGACAATAACATGATCTAACTCAGAAAGTTACTTTTCAGCTGTATTTCTTAGCATAACTGCCACTGTATCTATATGGGGAGTCTCTGCATCCAGGTACTGTATCAAGGGCATTAATTCAGCTACTTGCAGGTACCATGTGTACACAAGGGTCAGTGCTGCAGCACAGACAGACGCTGATAACACAACACTCATTCAGCTCAAATTGCTATTTCTTACACCCTCCCCACCTTCCTAATGTCCTGCTGGTGCTGTGCTTTCTCTGTTTCTGTTCTAGGTCCATCACAGTCCTTGCACAGGGCCATTCCCACCTCCATCCTCTGCTGTCTTCTCAGATCCTTCTCAACATTTCTGAATCCCTCCTTAGCCTGACCATGACAGTTATCTCTTTCAAAATACATATTTGTTCACCGCTTTTTTTTTTTTTTTTTTTGTCGTTGCTTTATTTTGTTTTTCGGAACTGGAAGGAACAAGGACTGCAGTGGCCATCCAACGTAACTCAGTCCATGTGCCTCCACTTAAGAGTATTTGTAGGCTACACAGTAAGTGCAGAAGCAGCCATGCAAATGCTTACCTTGCTATCTCTGTTGAGCACAATAACCTGTAACAGTTAGCAAAATAATAAAATATTTAATCTAATTTTAAAAAGGGTGTTTTGTCAAATAAATCAAAAATCTCAGGAAATAAATACATCAGAGGAAGTAACACAGAATTTTTAAGCTCAGTCTCTATTTTTCTGCCTAGCAGGAGAAAACTAGGACAGAAACTTTGAATGTAAATAAGTAATATACACATAAGCCATTAAAAAAGGAAATAAAAATTTGGTCGTCTTTCACAGTCTTAAGAATTTGGCTTGAAAGTACTGAAAATAGGAAACATTTTAAATTTTTCTTTGTCATCACTTCTCCAGGATAGCAAATCAAAAATATATAGATGCTGCATTGCTATACAGTGTTTTATCCACACAAAATTGTATTTGAAAGTTTTGAAAACAAATGCTATATTTTATTTTGTCATTGTTCCTTAGTAATTTCCCCAGTAATTGACAGGTAAAATGCTGTTTCTTTTCCACAGCTAGTGTAGACCTCTGCTTACCCTTTCAACTTTGTATTTACCCATAGGAATCCATCTACTAGAGCAAACAAAACGAAAATTCATACAGCAATTTTTCTCATCACTGCAACTCTTGGCAGGACATAGGCTTGGGGCAGAGTGGTTGGGAGACTGTGCCGAGGAAAACGACCTCGAGGTGTTGCTTGATGCTCAGCTGAACATGAGCCAACAGTGTGCACAGGTGGCCAGGAAGGCAAATGGCATCCTGGCTTGGATCAGAAATAGTGTGGTCAGCAGGAGCAGGGAAGTGATCATCCCCCTGTGTTCAGTTTTGGGCTCCTCACTACAAGAAAGACGTTGAGGCTCTGGAGTGTGTCCAGAGGAGGACAACAAAGGTGGTGAGAGGTCTGGAGCACAGGTCTTCTGAGAAGTGGCTGAGGGAGCTGGGATTGTTTAGTCTAGAGAAGAGGAGGCTCAGGGGAGACTTTATTGCACTCTAGAGCTACCTGAAAGGAGTTTGTGGTGAGGTGGGTGTCAGCCTCCTCTCTCAGGTATGAGACTAGCCATGAGACTAGAGGGAATGGCTTCAAGTTGCACCGAGGGAGGTTCAGGTCAGGTATAAGGAAAAACTTTTTCGCTGAGAGAGCTGTTAGGTACTGGAACAGGCTGCCCAGGGAGGTGTTCGAGTCATCGTCCCTGGAGGTGTTCAAGGTATGTCTGGATGTGGAACTGAGAGATATGGTTTTGTGGGTAATCTTGGTGGTAAGCGGATGGTTGGACTAGATGATCTTGGAGGTCTTTTCCAACCTTGATTCTATGATTCTATGATTTAACAATACAACTACAGGCACAGAACAAGGAATTATAAAACTTCTTGTAGGCATAACTTTTAAGAAATTATTTTGAGTTTTCCTTGCATTTTTATTTTGATAAATAAGGAAACCTGCAGAAATCTACAATGTATTAAAAAAGTGCTTTAACATATTTTAAGCATTATTATGTTTTATCACTTAAAAGTTGTTGCAGAGTTGAAATCGAGGCATTTGTGTCTTGCTTTTAAAATTACAGGTAGGTCTGAAATGAAGTGCAGGAAAATGCAAGGAAATGAATTGTGTGCTCACCAGCAATAGAAGGATGCAATTGCAGCACTGATTGTCATAGCAATTGGAACATAACAGACATGAAATATTTTGACATTATTCTAAGGCTTAGGCTTTCTACTTACCAACTTACTGAGCTAGTACGTAGGAATGAAGGAAGTACTCACGCTTAAGCTGCCAGTCTTTGTAGCAGTAGGGAATGAAAAGGTGATAGAAAATCACTGAGGATCTAACTGTTCCTCTTGGAACAGCCATCAGTCCAGGGATGCACATTATATTCAGTCTGTTGGAAAGACAGAATATTAGAAACTCCATTCCACATCAGAAGATGAGGATGTGCAGAGAAACAAACAAACAAACAAACTAGAAGTAACACCCAGCAAAGCAGTAATACCAGTCCTCTAGTGTGAGAGAACAATGCATTATCTCCTTAGTCTAGGGAGTGGATGGAGGATAACTGGCTCAGAGTGAACAGGTCTGGAAACCTTTGGTGTTGCAGATGAGAATGGGAGACTGCCATGACAATGTTAAAGCTGGTCGTGTATTGTACTAGTTGGTTATACAGCTAAGTGCCAAAAAATAATTTACTAACACTCTTGAATAAATTTAGCCTGGTTAAGTAAGTTTAGCCTGGTTTTCAAGAGGAGTTTCACTGCCTTTACTCAGCAAGAAAAAAATAAACATTTCAAGGTAAGCTTGTAAGGTGTGTGTTAACTTGCAGAAGTCATTTAGAGAACATGCACACTTCCAAACTTCTATCTGTTCTACCAAATTAGAAAAGTTACACAGTTTTTCAGTGAAGTTTTGGTTTACAATTACTGCAATAGTTATGCCAAGAGGATCTGTACATTTGTTAAATTCTGAGTTGTACTAATTATTAGACTTAGAAGCACTGTACAGATAATGTAAGGAACCAGATCACAATAATGTTACATTTAAGAGGTTGTCTTTCCTGCCCACATCACATTCATGCACATATTTCTAAGGCAGAGTCCTCCCTCTCCAAAACTTTTTCCTTAATTTCAACTTTACAAGGGACAAAACACCAATAATTTAGTGTAATAAAATCTGACCTATGCTAAATTTTTTCCACTGACAGTCGAACAATAGGGAAAGAAACAGAGGCATTTTATGTAGCCATGCCATGAATCATTGCCCAGCATGATCTCTTCCATTAATTTCTGATAAGAATGGAAAAGTTTTAACAGGTATTAAAATGCCCATGTAAATTACAACATTGCTATTAGTAGCAGTCATCTTCTTCAAAGAAAAAACTATTCAGAATAATACGTATATATCAGCTGGAACAGAAATCTGGGGCTTTGCCATGTGTCACGTCTCATTCTCTTTAGTAATGCAATGTCAGTACACTGCCGACATTCACAAAAGAACAGTCACAGATGGTGTGTTTAAAATAGAACTGGTAAATCCTATTGTTTCACCTGAGATGCATTGAAGTGACGCAATACTTTATTGGAAAGTTGAAAGTGCTACTCTAGATTAGGCTAAGACTGAATAAACTTCTCAGATGTAATAGTCTCTTTTATAGCCAACTGAGGACCTCACTATGAGGTAAAAAGTTCAACATCTTCACAAGTTCTCTTATGTACAACGATGCAAAGAGTACAAACTAGTGCTGACCCACAGACTTGCAGTTTCCAGTATTTTCTGGTTCTATCCACTAAAGATATAGAAGTGAACTTTGAAAATTGTTCAAAAAAAAAGAAGAAAATGGAATAAGACTAACAGCATTAGTATGAATATGTTCATGAGGTCAACAGACCCAATGTATTATACATTCCCTAAAATAAAATACCTCAACCACATAAAAGTACAAAGGAAAAATGTATTTGTCACATTTTAACATGCCAAATTATTTCATCAGTGAAAACTGAGACAGTCTATCACATACCTTCTCAGACAACAGAAGTGTTTTTTATGTTTTAAGTATAAATAAAGTAAATTTACATTATTTCAGTCTTTAAACTGAAGTTATAGATCAAGGTAGTTGCATGTAGAAGAATTTAATATTGTGGCTTTATTTCACAAGGCAAAAAATGGTTCTGTAGGTACAGCATAGATTTCTACAAGCTGTTCCTGCAATAGATCTCTATTAGCAAGAGACTACACAAGAAGTTAGTTTAATCATAGCCACTGAAAGCTTGATTTTTTTAATTTTATCTGAAACAGCCCTTGAACATCATACAACACATCAGCTACATACAATACATATATACAATACATTATCTGATGTATTGGTGATGCAGATAGGCTTCTGTCATAGTCTGAGACTTGACAATGAAAGAACAATGGACTTTCAAGCACTACTTCAGGGTTATTTAAATCAGTGATAGGATGATTAAGCATTTATATCCTATCATCAATTCCCTTACTATAAATACACTATAAATATGATAAAATATTACTGATATGTAAAATTAAATGAGAGTCTGGCTTTTGGAGTTACAGACTCTGCTAAGGTATAAACTTGGGCAGGTATAAACTTTCACTACTCAATAGTAACATAGCAAGGAGGTAAACCATTACTTCTGGTCATTTAAAAAACTCCTAAACTACACCTGCTGGACCTGGGGTCTGCTCCCCTTCAGGCCTCAAACAGGTACCACGCAAATGAGTTACTGCCCATGGAGAAGCCTGTCCTGACCATGGAGGAATTATATTTCCTTTTTTATTGGCGCAGTGTAATAGCTTGGCAACGTGGCTCTTGGCAGCTACTGACAAAACCAGCTGCGGTACTTTGCTGCCCAGTTCCAAATATATCAACCATAAATATCCTGAGATAGTTACTTATATGTTGTATTGCACATTATTCTATTGCCTGTTCTCTTCTATCATGCATTCTTCATTCAATTTTAAGTTCTTATCCATACACAAAATATGCATTGGTATACTCATCACTAGCAGCATCGCATTTTACAGTCATTTGAAACTTCTTTAGATGTTGCATTTCGTCCTTTCTCTGTATGAAAGAAGTTTTCATATAATACTACAGTTATTTTCTACTGTCTTCTTATTAGTTGGTCAGCTAGCTCCTAGCATTTATACAAGTTCCCTATTAATTCTGTTACGTAGCTACAATAATTACAACTCAACTCTTTCAGTCCTGCACGACATTTCTTTAGCTTGGAGAATAGATCTGGTTTGCTTTCAAAAAAAAAATATTTTAAAAATATTTTCATCCTTAAAGCAAATAAATAATGCAATTTTTCTCCTAAACGTCCATATTAAATATGAGAATGTGTGTATTAAATAACTAGCTACAAGTATAAGAACATTTTGAAATGTTATTTAAACTGTTTTGGCTCATTCATTTTCTGATTCTGCATTGAGTCTCAATCAATGTCTGAGCCATTTTCTAAAAAAATGGAGAGTACTGTGCTCTCACAGTTGTTTATTCCCTTTTAAAACCCTACCATAGCTTTAGGTTGAGTTGTTCAAGAAAACAGCAGGGGAATATAATACATGAATGATCAGTTTTTGGTCCATGTTCAATTAAAGCTGTGTTGAATAGTTCAGCCATAAGAAATATTTTGTATGTTAAAACAATATCCTTCAAGGTAAAACTTGATTTTATTAAGAATATAATCAAGTTTTATACCTTTTTCCCTATTCAGTTTATAATCTATAACCCTCTTAGGCTCTAAGAACAATTCATTATAATTCAACAATATGATAAAAAAGCTCTGAAAGGTTATTGGATTTTTTAGTCAGCTCATCTGTCTTTTAAAGAAAATTCATTTTCATAAAACCTAATATGTTGCAGTCTAGAACAGAATTCTTCTGACAGTCATTTTAAGAAGTAAGAGCTAAAGACAATGGTAGAAAAACTATACTTATATATTAGAATATTAAAATTTACAGATGTTCAAAAATGCAGGTAAACAGCCTTAATTGTGGATGGAGGATTAACAATTACACAGTTTCCCTTTTCTCCAGGTTAACATCAGTTTAGATCTCACTTATTAATTATGCATGATACTGGGATGAATTGACTTTTGTCCAATAACTCCATCTCCAAATGAAGCCAATACTTCAAAAATTTTCCTCTCAGAAATGCCTTTCCACCTTGAATTTGGGTTCATTAGAAAGGTCAACTGGAAAGTTAATATTTATCTTTTCATTTAGTCTTTTGGATATCTGTATACTTGACAGAATGTGCCATAGAAAATGGTTATAATGACAACAGCAGCACTAGCCCCCAATCTTTTGTTTGCATAGTCCACCTGATACTGACCATTGGCAAAAATAAATAAATAAATAAACCAACCAGGGATTCTAAAAGACATATTTTTTCTGCCATCTGTCATTCTCTGAAAGCCCCATTTATCCCCTAGTGTCCTGAGGAAACTGGCAGATGCAGTTTGCAACTCTCCATCGTATTCGAGGAGTTATGGCAGTCAGGTGAAGTCTCCAGTGACTACAGAAAAGGAAATATCACATCCATTTTTAAAAAGGGTAATAAGGCAGACTCTGAGAAGGACCAATGAGTCAGGCACATCTCAGTGTTTGATAAGATCATGGAATAGATCCTCCTGAAAGCTTTGTCAAAATATATCAAAGACAAGGAGGTAATTAGAGAAAGCCAACATAGCTACGCCAAGAGCAAATCAAGCCTAAGCTGATGGTCTTCTACCATGGAGTGACGGAAACACTGTACAAGGGAAGAGCAGCTGATGTCTACCAGGACTTCTGTAAGGCCTTCAATATGGTCTCCCACAACATTCTTGCCTCTAAACTGGGGAGGAACGTGGATCTGATGGACAATTATATAGATAAGAAAACGGCCGGATAGCCACATGCAAGAAGTTACAGCCAATGATTCAATGTTCCAACAGAAATTCGTAGTGAGAGGCATCCCTGAAAGGTCTGTGCTGTTTAGTACCTTCTTTAATGATGTAAATAGTGGACTCGATTGAACCTTCAGCTAATTCACAGCTGACACCCATCAGAGTGGTACTGTGGGGGAAATTCTAGGTCACAGCCTGAATCTGTGATTGAGCACCTGGAGTAAGCGCTGGGGCTGGCCTGGGGATCACAGGCAAATTGCTTGCACCTGTGCTCCCCACATGACCAGAAGGAGTGAACCTCAGGGTGGGGCTGTTCTGGGCTCATTTAAGGGCCAACCACAGAGAAGGGTGCATGTCTTTCAGAAACTAGTTACTCTTTGAGGGTGTGTCACTGTAGTGAGTGGAGGGGGAGATTGCCAATAGTCAGTTGTGTGAGTCAGGGCTGTGGAATTTCTGTTTGAACTTGTTATCAAACCCTCGCATACCTTGCCAGAGATTGCTAGAAATGTCTGAAGCAATTTCACTGTTTTGTTCACAGCACAGGTAGAATTGATATGCTAGAAGGAAGGGATGCTTTCTAGAGAGACCTTGACAGCCTTGAGAGGTAGGCCTATGCAAAGAACACATGGTTCAACGAGGCCAAGTGCAAGGTCCTGCACTGGGGCTGTGGCAATCCCAAACATTAATTACAGTCTGTGCAATGATTGTATAGAGAGTAGCCCTGCAGAAGAAGAACTGTGGGTACTGATGGATAAAAGGCTTTATATGAGCTGGCAATGTGTATTTGCAGTCCAGAAAGCAAATTGTATCCTGAGCTGCAAAAGACATGTAGCTAGCAGGCCAAAGGGGGTGATTCTCCCCCTCTACTGTGCTTTCAGGAGACACCACCTGGAGTACTGTATTCAAGTCTATGACCTGCAGCATAAGAAAGACGTGGTCCTGTTAAAGCAGGTCAGGAGGAATGCCACAAGGATGATCAGAGGGCTAGTGTACTTCTCCAATAAGACAGGCTGAGAAAGCTTGGATTGTTTAGCCCAGAGAAGAGAAGGTACTGTGAACATTTTTAGTATCATTTCAATACTTTAAAGTAGCCTACAGGAAAGATGAGGAGAGACTCTCTATCAGGAAATGTAGTGAAAGGATAAGTGGTAATGGTTTTAAAGTGGAAAAAAAAAAAAAGAAAGGGGTAGATTTAGATCAAGAAATTCTTCTTTATGAGAGTGGTAAGATACTGATTGCCTGGAGAAATTGCGGATGCCCCATCCCTGGAAGTGTCCAAGGCTGCGTTGGAGCAATCTGATCTAGTAGAAAGTATTCCTGCTATATTAACAGGGGTGTTGCAACTTCCAACCCAAACTATTCTGTGATTGATTCTATGAGCAGAAGTCAGACAGAAAACTGATCATATGGATGAAAGGTGATACAAAAAGGAAGAAAAGGGCAAATTCTATTTTCTTTTTTTTTTCTTTTTTTTTCTTTTTTGTAGTTTAAATATTGAAGACATGTATTATAAAATAGCATTCTACTGCTGTTTGGCAGATCCATTTTTCAATACAACCAGTTACATTTTTAGTATTAGTTACATTTTTGAATGGATGTGGAAAACTTTAGAGGTCATGAAGAGATCTAAAAAAAAAAAAGTTTTAGAACCAGGATAGAACATGCAATAGTGAAAAAATTAAAAGGCTAAATTATTTTAGCTCAATCAATTTAGCTAAAAATAAAAAATAAAAAATGACTTGGCAACAATGTCTAAATCTTTTTTAGAAGATGACACTAAATAGTAAAATAATAAGTTGAATTCTTAAAATAGTGGAGAAGAACATGATTTGAAGTACAGATCTGAAAATAAATATTCTAAATGTAAGTGATTTAATCCAGTGGGTAGCTCAGAACTATGCAGCCAGTCGTTCACTTCTGACCATTGGGACGGTAGAAATTACTGGAAAAAGATAAAATTTGTAGATTGAGATAAAGACAGTTTAATGAGACAAATGGAAGGGAAAATAACAGCAATAACAACAACAAAATAATTATATATTAAAAACATTTACATTATTATACATAAAATGTTATATACATTTGTATTGCACGTAATTATATATAATTATATTTTATGTTATATATGCAAAATTAAATTTTATATACATACAGAACACATGACACACAATGCAATTGCCCACTACCCTCTGACTGATGCCAAGCCAATCCCAAAACAGCAGCCACTCTTGCAGCAAACTCCCCCTATTTTTATTGTACATGATACTATATGAAGATCTCTTTGGCTAGTTTAGTTCAGTTGTCCTGGTTGTCTCTCCTCCCAACTTCTAGTGCACCCCTAGCATCCTTGCTAACATGGCAATGTGAGATGCTGAGAATTCCTTGACTCCTCAGCAACTCTCCAGCAACAGCTAAAACATCAGTACGTAATCAACATTGTTTTTCTCCCAAACCCAAAACATAGCCTCATACAAGCCACTATGAAGAAAATTAACCCTATCTCAGCTGAAAACAAGACAATATAGAAGAGTCATCATCTGTGCAGAACTAGTACTTCAGAAGTACATAAGTAACTATCAATGTAATGTGTATTACATATGAGGATGAGTCAATCTGCATAGTAAACTGTCTCATTTTCCAACTTTCAAACATGAGTTTCCCAATTAAAATAACAAAATATAAAAGGAAAAAAAATCAGTTGACTATAAAATATTTTACTTTAATAACTCTCTCTTTATTTCTACTGTAACCAGCATTCATAACAGTTACAGGATAGCATAGCCTCCATATCCTTCTGTAACTGCTACTACTTGTCCCATTTCTAGGCATCCAGAAAGGCATTACTACATATAATGACCTTGGAGTAAATACTGGGTCAGTAGTGCCACTGGACTTTTTCTTACCTCACATACATGACAATAAGTTATTACTTAATAATATTATTTCTTCTGATTCAGTTTTATGGGTGGAACAACTCTACTTGCTTTGATTAACACAAAGGTCTGGTCACCAACTAATAGTACCATCCTACCATCTCTTTTAGTGGTATGCACCTTACTTTTGCATCACTCTACTGCGCCTAGATATCTTTTCTTCAGTTTATTTGTTTGATTACAGACTATTTTACTATGTAAACTAATAACTCTACAACTCGTATTGATCTCATTTATGAATGGGCCTACTTTCTCATTTTGTTCACAGCTGTCAGTTTTTTAGAAGTTTCTGTGTAAATGTTTTATGTAGACTGATATCTGAAAACCCATGAAAAATTAGGTAACTTTGCTGAACCAGCAAAATAGTGTTACAGAGAGGACTGCTCATGAGTGCAGAACCTTATCAATAATTTTAGTAGCTGTGTAAGTATTTATGTGGAAACCAAAATAGGCATGTTGGAAACTCACATATAAAGCTTATGGAGAGCATCTCTAGAGCCAAGCACTAAGCATATCACCACTATTTCTTGAAGGCAACCAGTAATACTACAAAGCATAGCATGAAGGGCAAGCCTTCTATGGATGAATACATCTTGAATGATGTGTCTGCTGGTACCCTGCATTTTGCTGACAGTCTGCTAGGATGCACTGCCTGAAAATGCTCCAAGAAATCTAAGAGAGTGTTAATTCTTAAATCACAATTTGACATCTGGGGAAAGTGCTGTGCACTCTTCTGGTGAACCTTACTTGACTTTCTTGCTTGGATGAGCAAAACATCTCTATATTCAGAAAATCATTTTCTTTTAAGATTGAAAGATGATGTATGTAAGCCAAACATTTTACTCAAGCAATAGTTCAAGAAGCATCACTAGTTTATTGAGAAGTTGAGCTTACAGGAATTAAATGAATGTGAAGATAATTTTAGCCATCAAGAAGGTCAAGCAAAGACATAAACATAGCAAATCTTTCAAGGAAAAAAAAATGTTTACATTCTATTCTCTTCCACACTCCGGAGAAATTTTCAAATACATAGCAGTGTGACTAAATTGAATAAGCTTAAACAAATAACCCAATGTAGTATTCTGCATAAAATGGACAATTGGTTACACGATTATGCAACCCCCTGCAAGGATTTTACTCTTTGAAGATAATTTTTATGGACTTCTTATACTTTAGGTATGGTTGGGCTGAAAAAGTACCTACATAGTCATGTTATTTGAATGGTGAATGCAGAAAGAGCTTTTGAACAATAAATAATTTTAAGAAAATATAATGGCTTGTTAGGAAGTAGTGGTATAGAAAAGACAATTATCCGTGATGTTTACATTTTCTTTATCTTACACCTACCACAGAGTTGTGATCTTCAAGTTCACCATTTTGTCATAGTCACTTTTGTAGACAGTGTATCACCTGTGTGCAGCTAAAATTAGTGGGATGTAATTTTTTTTTGGTGGAGCTGTGCTGTAAATAATTACTCAATGTAATTATTCTGAATGTACCTATTTCTGTGTACCTGTTTACAAACTTGTCCTGGAAGAGCTACCAAGAGATGAGTTCTAGGGAAAGAAAAGGGATCTTCCCTTCATTCAACTTTAGTGTTAAGAATATTTGCATCTTGTCACGCTCCAGTGGTTGGAGCAAGAGGATTCTTTAATATACCTGTAGTGAGATTAAGACACAAATGAGGTCAAATATTGTCCAGCCAGTTTATTACAAATTCTAGCCGATTAGGGTGATGGGGAAGGGAAGGTGTAAAGATAGGAAATGGAAAGCAAGGGTTCTTTATAGAAAGCAAGGTAGGGGGAATAGTCACCACCATGGATCCCCCGTTGGCCTGGGGATGTCTTCAAGTCCACCAAAGACAAAGCAAGGAGGTCTCCCAAACCTCAACAACAGCCAAAGGGAGAAGAAGAAGAAGAAGAGAGAGTGTTTCTTTGTTTAGAGGGGTCTTTTATAGCCCTTGTCTGCCAACGTGGCCTTCCTGGGCCAGAGGCAGATGTGGGCCCCTCAGCAGATGTGTGTCCCTTGCTCATCAGTGCGCAAGCGTATCTTCCTCGATGACTCTGGCAAGGACAGTCTTCTCTTTGGCCTTATCTCGTTGCCCCTGGTAACCACAGGGGAGAGAGAGCCTTCAAGTCTTTAGGCAATGTCCATATGCCCACATGTACACTTTGAGAACAAAGGGAATCTTTCGCAACTTGGTATTGGTGACTCACAGCAAGCTTTGAGACAAAGAGCTTAAGAACAGTCTCTTACACATCTCAAGGTAAGAGATTTGAATTTTGAATTAAAAAGAGATTTCATACACAAAATATAAGCGTTACTAGAATGTAAATAAGAGGACATTTGGTGATAGGTTTTTAAATCTCAGTGCTTATATTCAAAGTAAACTGATAACTGTAATTTTGTTAGTGTGTATGCAAAGTAAGCATATATGACAAAGAGATCTTAGTTTTTGGCAAGGACCAACCAAAGGTTTATATTCAAAGCAACAGAAGAATGAAAGAAGCAAACATTTAAGTAAAAACTAAATAGAAAGTACAAAATAGTATAAGTAAATATTGACAAAGATTGCTATTGGCAAAGTCTTGCTAATTGGTTTAATATTGCCTAAAGATGAAAAAGGTGTGGAACATAGGTGAATATGAAGTAATCATACAACACATTAAAAGCAAGGAGTTAATATAACCACATATATAGGTTCATTCATTTTCTTTGTCTTACTGGTTAGCAAAATAATACATTTCTCAGAAAGTAAAATCTATTAAACATCAGTTACTTGCATTCACCACACATAGCTAAGCGCCACTAGTTAATAAACTAACTGCTGATATTTAACCTGTTCTTTTGGTTATCATGTCTTTAGTTAAATGTGTAGCTTTTCCAGTAATTTATCTTCTTTGCCCTACTTATTCTGCTGTTGCAAAGTTACCTCCTGCTAGCATGGAATGTGCAGAAGCTCTGTTTCACCTCTGTGAACATAATTACAGCATTTCAGACTCCAGAGCAATTGATCAATGATCTACTGGTTTTCTGGAGCACTCAATTCTCCTTTTAAAAAATGGAAAAATAATCAAAAAAAGATAAAAAGAGAAATCTCATTACACCAAACAACTTCAAAACTTTTATACATTAAAAGCAACAACTTTAATAACTCTGAAAGAGAAAATACTGAACAAAACCAAGGTGCAGAAGGAAGTGGGCTTGGCAAGGGATGTGAAAAATAAAAAGGGATTCTTTAGATATATTGGTGAGAAGAGACAAGCAAAGAAGAATTTACTCCCTCTGATAAATAAGAAAGGAGAGCTGGCTTCAACAGATATGGAGAAGGTTGAGGTACTCAACGAGTTCTTTGCCTCAGTCTTCACTACCGGTCAGGCTTCTCACATCTCTCACATCTCTAATTTACTAGGCAGAGTTCAAGGGATCAAAATACTTCCCACTGTAAGAGAAGAGCAAGTCCAAGACTGCCTCATGACTCTGAATGTACACAAATCTAAGGGGCCAGATGACATGCATCCCAGATTCCTGAAGGAACTGACTGATGTGATTGCCAAGTCTTTCCATCTTATCTGAAAAGTCGTGACTGCCTGGCAAAATCTCTGGTGACTGGAAAAAGGGAAACATCACTCCCATTTTTAAGAAAGAAAGGAGGACTCGGGTAACTACAGGCCAATGAGCCTCATGTCTGTGCCTGGGAAGATCATGGAACAAATCATCCTAGAAGATATGCTAAGGCATATGCAAGATGAGAAGGTGATTTCTGACAGTCGGCACAGCTTCACCCGGACAGATCATGCCTGACCAATCCGGTGGCTGTCTATGATAGAGTGGCAGCATCAGTGGACAAAGGAAGGGCAACAGATGTCATCTACCTGGACTTGTGCAAGGCTTTTGATACAGTCCCACAACACATCCTTATATCTAAACTGGAGAAATATGAATTTGAAGGCTGGATAATTTGGTGGATAGTTTGTTGGAAGGTCGCAGCTAGAAGGCTGTGGTCAACTCTATGTCTATGTGGAGGCCAGTCACATGTTGTGTCCCCTAGGGATCTGTCTTGGAACCAACCAGAGCTCTTCAACATCTTTATCAATTACTTTGACAATGGTATCAAGTGTACCCTTAGCAAGTTTGATGATGACATCAAGTTAAGTGGAGCATACAACCCACAGATATGACAATGGTATTTTCCAGGTTTGGGGGCGCATTGGTAGTTATGAGAAAAGAAAAGAGAATGAAGATATTATGATTTACTGCTTCAGTAAACCTGAATCTCTGGCTCTCAGAAGATGCTGGGAGCCAGCAGATCTCCAGTTCCGTTGGCAAGGAACTAAATCACAAAACGAAATGGATAAACTTTTCATCTTATTTCAAGCCACTAGGAAACAAGGTGTTTTAGGAGTCAAAAGGAAAGAGTGAAATCTCAAACTGCAATCAATCCAGCTTCAGGAAAATCTGTCATGATTGCTGATTCAGTAAAGGATCGGTTCAATTTCCAAAACATAGATTTCTATGCTGTTTCAAGAGCCCTAAATATCAGAGATATTTGCATGGGGCTGTCAAATATGGGAAACTCACACCATTTCAGAGTTTAGACAGGATACCTAGGACATCTCAAAGAGTACTGAATGCTTCTGATTATATCAGTTCCATGAAGTTAACATGTGTGTCTTGTAAATCAGAAAGTTGCATGGTCTTTGATATGCACACCCTCACCCAGGTCATCAAGACTGTCCAAATGAAAATATAAAAGTTAATTCTTTGCAATGGCATTGACTGTATTCTTATATCAGAAACCTTATCAAATCTGTGATGAAAAGATAATCTATTCCACCATCCAGTTCACATGCATCATTCCCAGTGACCTATCTGCATGCTACTGAACCTCTGAAAACAAATGCATTTTCTGCTTACAGCACACATTATTTTAAAAATCTAACTTCGGGTAACTGAGAAATGACTTATACAAAAATCCCAAAGCGAAATATTCTATACCTCATTCCCAAGCCAAAAACTAGAAATTTCCAATAAAGTCTTTTGGGAAAGGTAGAAATAGGTCAGAGCTCCAAAATTATTTGGGAGGATCCAAGCTTGTTGCAAGTACAAAAGGCTGAGTTGTTTGGACTGAACATATTGCTTACTTTCAAATTTTTCTTGATGGCAAAAAGGAATGTGGCAAACAGCTGGAGCTGACAGCACCCAGAGATTCATACCAGGAGGAGTACAAAGTTCACAGTCCCACCTCAGTCTTGAGATTTTGTTGGCTTTATTTTAGTACCTTACATTACCTCAGCTGCTTCCTTCTCACTGGAGACTTCCGTCTTAGCCCCAGCTCAGAATTCAACCTAGTTCTGGGGCACATTGTATTTGATCAGCTGTCTTGGGATGACTGCCCAGTTTATCTGACCTTGTCCATCTGCAGCCAGAACAGAGGTTCAGGTCAGGTAGGTCCATGTATGCTGGGTCTTTGTTAGAGCAAGCTGGTGCCAGCTTTGGCCCAGTCAAGCCCTGCCAAAGACTGAGGCCAGCCCAGGCAGCTCAGTGCAATGTCTGACACCATTTTATAGCAGTTGGAGAATCACATCTACTAAGTAAAAATTTCCATTCATCAAAAATTAGAGGAAGTTACTGTAATGGGTTTAGCTGGTAATGCTTTGCTAGCACGATGCTGCAGAGGTGACCTTTGTGGGAAGAGTCCAGGAGCTGCCCCATGTTAGATAAGAGCAAGCGCCAGACAGCTCCAAAAGGGACTCACCACTGGCCAAACCTAAGCCAGTGAGAGACACTTGATTGTGCCTCTGGGAGAGCATGTCTAAGGGAGGGCAAAACACCTGCTGCACAACAGCAGCTGGAGAGAGGAGTGAGAAAATGTAGGGAAAAAAACCCTGCAGACACCAAGGTCAGTGAAGGAGAGGGGGAGGTACTCCAGGCACTGGAGCACAAGTTCCCTTTCAGTCTGTGAAGAGGCCCATGGTGGAGCAGACATTGCCCTTGCAGCCCATGGAGTAGCATGTGAAGCAGATCTCCACGCAGAACCCCTTGATGGAGCCCACAGTAGAGCGGGTGGATGTGGACTGAAGAAGTCTGCGGTCCATGGAAAGCTCCTTTAGGAGCAGGATTCACACCAGAGCTGCAGCCTGTGGAGAGGAGCCTACGGCGGGGCAGCAGGTTTGGGGGAGCTGCTGCCTGTGGGGTCTGTGCTGGTTCCTGAAGGATGGGCACATAGGTGGTGGTACAGGCCAATGCTGGAACATTCTTGAAGATTTGCAGTATGTGGAAAACCCGTATAGGATTAGTCCGGGAAGGATGGCATCCTGTGGGAGAGACAACACACTGGAGCAGAGGAAGAGAGTGATCATGAAGGAGCAAAAGACAGAAAGTGTCTTAAAGAACTTAGCGTAACGCCAATTGCACATTCTGCTGTGCTTTGTGGGAGAAGGTGATAGAAGAGGGGTGATAGGGAGAAGGGGTTTACTTTGCTTTTGTTTTCTCACTGATTTAGTCTGTTAGTAATAGGCAATAAATTATATTAATCTGTATATGCCAAGTCTGTTTTACTGTGATAGTAATAGGTGAGCGACCTCTCAATCCTTATCTCAACCCTTGAGCCCTTTTTCATCGTATTTTCTCCCCTTCTTCCTTTGAAGAGAGAGCAAGAGAGCAGTTGTGTTGGAGAATAGATGCCCGTCAGGGTGAAACCATCACAGTGAAAAAGGTTTGGTTACAAATTTGGCCTATAATTTTCTTTGAATTCAAATCTGTTTATATATATAATTTTATGATGTGTCTCTAAAGGTAGAATAACAGAATTGTTTGAGTTGAAAGGGACCATTGAAAGTCATCCAGTGCAACTGTCCTGCAATGAACATGGACATCTACAGCTAGATCAGGTTGCTCAGAGCCCCATCCAGCCTGACCTTGAATGTCTCCAAGGATGGGGCTTCCACCACACCTCTGGGCAACCTGTTCTAGTGCTTCACCACCATTATCAAAAAATCTTTTTCCTTTTATCCAGCCTAAATCTCCCCTCTTTTAGTTTGAAACCATTTGCCCTTCTATCACCTCAGACTCTGCTAAATAGTTTGTTCCTTTCTTTCTTATAGCCCCCCTTTAGATACTGAAAGGCCACTGTCAGGTCTCTCTGGAGCCTTCTCTTCTCCAGGCTGAACAGCCTCAGCTCTCTAAGCTTGTCACTGTAGGGGAGATGTTTCATCCTTTACATCATTTCTGTGGCCCTCTTCTGGATGTGCTCCAACAGATCCATGTCTCTCTTGTACTAAGGACTCCGTATCTGGACGCAGTGAGGTCTCACCAGTGCAGAGTAGAGGGGTAGGATCACCTCTCTCAACCTGCTGGCCATGCTTTTTCTGATGCAGCCCAGGATGTGGTTGGCTTTCTGGGCCATGAGGGCACATTGTTGGTTCATATCCAGCTTACCATCCACTGGTATCCCCATGTCCTTTTTGGTAGGGCTGTGCTCTATCCTTTCATCCCCCCGCTTGTATTGATAGCGGGGATTGCCATGACCCAGGTGCAAGACCTTGCGCTAGGATTTGCTGAACCTCATGAGGTTCTCCTGGGCCCACTTCTCAAGCCTGTCTAGGTCTCTCTGGATGCTTTCCTGTCCCTCGGGTGTGTCAGCTGCGCCACATAGCTTGGTATTGTCTGCAAACTTGCTTGAGGGTGCACTTTATCTCATTGTCAATGTCATTGATAAAGATATTAAAGAACATCAGTCCCAGTACTGATCCCTGAGGGACCCCATTCATCACTCATCACCATCTGGATTCTGAGCCATTGACCACCACTCTCTGGGTTCAATCCTGCAGCCAGTTCCTCATTCATTGAACAGTCCACCCGTCAAATCCATATCTTTCCAATTTTGAAAGAAGAATATTTTGGGAGACCATGTCAAATATGTTAACTGAAGTCCAGATAGACGACATCAGTAGGTCTTCCCTTTTCCATTGATGCAGTTACACCATCATAGAAGGTCATTAGGTTTGTCAGGCAGGACTTGCCCTTGGTGAAGCTACGCTGATTGTCCTGTATCACCTCCCTCTCTGTCATGTTTCTTAGCATAGTTTACATAAGGATCTGTTCCATGGTCTTGCCTGGTACAGAGATGAGGCTGACAGGTCAGTACTTCCCTAGGTCTTCCTTTCTATCCTTCTTAAAAATGGGCATGACGTTGCCTTTTTTCCAGTCATCAGGGACTTCACCTGGCCACCATGACTTTTCAAATATCATTGAGAGTGGCTTGGTGACTGCATCAGCCAATTCCCTCAGGACTCTGATCTCTAAAAGTACATCAGCAGTAATGAACAACAGTGCCATCTGTACTTATACTCTTTTGAGAGAAACTTCATCTTGTATGTGGCTGAACTGATAGCTGACATCTTCTATAATGCTCTGCTGCCTTTCTGGTCTTGCCTGCACTGAACATTCTTCCTTCCCTAGGATGATTATTTAAGCCTAACTTGTTATGCATTCTCTTTTTCAAACCAATGGTTTGGTAAATCATTTCAGCACAAAAACCACAACGCTCTAGATTAATAAAATGCACAAAGTTTATTCTTGACCAGTTAATGCATAATATATGAGTCAGATTGTGGGATGCAGATGGCCGTAGATGTTCACTTTCTAGAAATAACACACAGAAATTCAGTGATCTGAGGTACCACATTCATTGTGAGAGCTCTTTCCCCCTTGTTAGACATTTTGAAAGCTTGCGATAAGTTAAATTTTTACCAGGTGAGAGACAAGGAAGGATGTAAAAATATATATTAGTGTGGCTTGGTTTTCAGCATGATATAAAGAGAATCTGTGAAAAGGAATTAAACATACACATTCATTGCAATTGAAATGCAAAAAAGAAGAAATCGTTTTTATGTTTTCATCTTTCAGAATGGACAGAAAGAGATTAGGGAAACTATTATTTCTCAAGCTAGTCAACAAGACAAGTTTCATTTTTCAAAATAATCTGTGAATTCTATCAAGGTATAAAGAGCAATACATGAAAATGCCTTCTCCTCTTGATAATCTGCAGTGCTGTAAAATACTGGGAAAACAGTACAGTATAGTAATTTGTATAGGAGAAGGGACAGGTGATAATGATAGAGTCATAGAATGTCTTGGGTTGGAAAGGACCTTAACAATCATCTAGTTTCAGTTAGCTTGCCATGGTCAGGACTACAACCCACTAGATCAGGATGCCCAGAGCCCCAACCAGCCTGGCCTTGAAAACTTCCAGGGATGAGGCATTCACAGTTTCTCTGGGCAACCTGTTCCAGTGTCTCATCACCGACTGAGTGAAATTGTTTATCTATCTAATCTGATTTAAATCTCCTCTGTTTTAGTTTAAAGCCATTCCCCCTTGTCCTATGACTATCAGACCATGTAAAGTCGGTCTCCCTTCTGTTTATAAGCTCCCTTTAAGTACTGGAAGGCTGCAATGAGTTCTCCTCATAGTCTTCTCTTCTCCAGGCTGAACAAGACCAGCTCCCTCAGCATTTTTCCATAAAATAAGTGCTCCAGCCCTCTGATCATCTTCACGGCTTTTCTCTGAACCAGCTCCAACAGCTCCATGTCTTGCCTGTGCTGGGGGTCTCAGACCTGGACACAGTACTCCAGAGGGGGCCTTACAAGGGCAAAGTAGAGGGGGACAATCACCTCCCTCACCCTGCTAGCCGCCTCTCTTTTGAAGCAGAGCAGGATACTGTTGGATTTCTGGGCTGAAAGCATGCACTGTTGCTCACATCAAGCTTTTTATCTACCAGAACCCGCAGCTCTTTCTCTGCAAGGTTGCTTTCAATGAGTTCTTCTCCCGGTCTGTACACATATCTGAGATTGCCTCAAGAGCAACACCTTGCACTTGGCTTTGTTGAATCTCATTAGTTTCTCATGGTCCCACTTCTCTAGTTTGTCCAGGTCCCTCTGTATGGCATCCCTTCTATGGTATTAACGGCACCACACGGCTTAGCTTTGTCAGAAAACTCGCTGAGGGTACTCTCAATCCTACAATCCACGTCATTGATGAAGATGTTCAAGAGCACTCATTCCTAGACAGACCCCTGGCAGACACCACTCATGATCAGCCTCCACCTGGACATAGAGTCATTGACCATAACCCTCTGGCTGCGACCATCCAACCAATTCTTTATCCAATGATTTTTTGAACTAAAAGAACAAGCAGCTGATACATCATTAATCGATTAGCTATAATTCTTCATAGGTATTAGTACATTTTTAATCTCTGACATGACCTTAGATTGTGTAAATGCCTGCTGGTTTCCTCTGTCCCTTTTCCATCTAGCACCACTAGATAGCATACAACAGAATATGAAACATATTCTAGAAAATATAAAGATATTTTAGGTAGAAAATCAACAAACATTGATTCTTAAATGATAAGAATTTTAAATTGAGGCAAAGTGAGGATCACTCTTCCTTGTCAATTCACTACACAACAGTTCTATTGAGTCTAAAGAAAGCTGTCTATACATAAGTCAAATTAATTACAATATTAAATCACAAACAAAGCTGATCTCAAATCATTCTAATCTGCAATTCCTGAAAAAAAATTTAGGTTTCTGTTTTCATCTCAGTAGACAGAAATGCAACATTCATGATGAAATCCTAATCCTACATAAATCACCCCTTGACATCAATTTCAGTGTTTCCAAACTTTAGTACAAAGTTCATCATCAGAAGCAACAAAACCTTCCTGTATATTACAGTTTGCTATACATATGCTATATTGCAGAGTTCTCAACCATTTCATCATTAAATTTTTAAAAATCTTTCTGAAGAATATCCCCCAGTACAGGAAAGATATGGAGCTGTCGGAGAGGGTCCAGAGGAGGGCCACAAAGATGATCAGAGGGCTGGAGCACCTCCCCTGCGAGGACAGACTGAGGGAGCTAGGCTTGTTCAGCCTGGAGAAGAGAAGGCCGTGGGGAGACCTCATTGCAGCCTTCCAGTATTTAAAGGGAGATTATAAACAGGAGGTGAACCAACTTTTCGCAAGGGTAGACAGTGATAGGACAAGAAGAAATGGTTTTAAGCTGAAGGAAGGAAGATTTATATTGGATGTCAGGGGAAAGTTCTTTACTAAGAGAGTGGTGAGGTGCTGGAACAGGCTGCCCAGAGAGGTTGTGGATTCCCCAAACCTGGAGGTGTTCAAGGCCAAGTTGGATGGGGTCCTGGGTAACCTGATCTAGTACCTAATCTGGAGATTGGTAGCTCTGCCCGTGGCAGGGAGGTTGAAACTTGATGATCTTTGGGGTCCCTTCCAACCCAGGCCGGTCTATGATTTTCTGGGTCTATGATACCACCCATCCTTTCTCTGGAAAATCTTGACTCAGGAAAGCCAAGGCAGAACTGAATTAATTCTTATACTCTAGTTCAGTCACTGATAGGGAAAAGGGTGATAATCCCATATTACAACCTCTTTACACTAACGGGAAAAAAAAGTCACAGAAAGTCTGCAACAAAATTGTGGATCTACATCTGTAGGAAACCTTGAAATTCACAAAGCTTGTTTAAATATTTTATAATAATTCACAGACTGGTGTGCTCATCCATGGCTTAGTGACCATAGCAACCATAGCAACTCAGCAGTAAGCTAATATTTTGCATCAATTTATTTATTTGGTTTTGTCCTCCATACAACACTAGCAGTAAAATGATTTAAATAATCTGGAATTACCAATTTGTTCTTAATAGCAACTGTATGATATCTTAAAAAGTATTGCCAAGTATTAGAAAGTCTGAGTCATTTCTGCTAGAAACTTTATGTGACCTGTGATTGCAACTTTTAATTAAACTCTCACCATATTACCAACATTATCTCTCCATAATATGGAGAGACCATATCTCTCCCAATATATTTTAATGACTTGTATGGATCACGTTATGTAGATGTATTAGAAATAAAACTAGTAAAGAGCAATCAAATGTTCTAATCAAGACTGTTTTCCTCGTCTGACTTTCTCCTTTCATTCAGGTCCAAGAACATCTTAATAGGACCTTCTTAATTTGTCCCTCTTGTTCCTGACTTGCCAGAAAAGTTACATTCTGTCCTAAAATATCCGATCAACTTTTGATGTTATGTCTTGAAACTCTGTATCTAGGATCTCTTAGGATTATTTTGTACTAACAGCGGATTTCTCTGTATTTTAGCAGCTACGTATTTTTACATACAAATACTTACATAGATAAGTAATTTATATAGATACCAGAGTAGTAGAAAGCTTAATAACTTTCTTCCCCAATTGAATCACTTACTGATATTATCTCACAATAGTTTAATTGATAAAGTTGAATTCAAAAATGCACTATTGAAAATTAACCATTTACGAAGCCAGTCACATACTTAAATCAAACAGTAGTTTGTTAATAAAACTTGTAATACTTACCATTAAAGTTTTTCCTACATAAATATTTCAGCATTGTGTAAATCTTTTATATTTAATTGCATATTGATTAGTTATTTACACTGAAAGGAGTTGTTACTATTAAGTTAATCCATCGTGTGTGTGCATAGCACATTCATTTCATGCACAGTATACATTAAATGAAATTCTAAGCTGATACAAACTGGAATGCTTCTATTGATTTCAGTCATTATCATGCACATTGTTCTACACCCACCTATATAACTGAACATTTACTTAAGATCCTATTTCAAAAATAAATGTTTATTTTTCTGATTATTTTATTCCATGTACTTATAATTAATTAGATCCTCTTCTCTGTTAATGAACAGAATCTTTCTTGAAATTGTTTTGACTTTAAATTTGAAAGGTACTTTGAAAATTAGTTCGGGCTACCTGGGAACATTTTTTGAAGGCAGATTAATTTTCTATGGAATATTCAGAGAGCTGAAGTTTAGCAATTTTTTTCATTAAGTATTTACCATTTTAAGTGTAAATCTGTCTCAGGTAGCCACATGTTTCAGTCTGTGGCTAAGTAAATGTTAATCTAGATTCTTTTTTAAGAACATTTTCATGTCTTGAATGTAAACAAAATTTCGTTGTTGTTTGATTTTGTTTTGTTTTTTTACTACATATGTCTCATATCTTGACAAATAACACACCACTACCTATCACAGTAATGGTATGTTGAGTAGTCAGGAAGTACCAAGTAATTAATGAATTAATAAATGGCCAAAAATACTGATGAATCCCTAAAAACCGAGAGTGAATAAATAAAAAACCTAAAATCTTTAATACAAAGTCAATTGGACACAAAAACACTGGAGAATGATGTGAAGGAGGTGAGATTTGCAGGAAGGTGTAATCTGTCATTGTAACAAGTGATATAGTGAAGAAAAGAGAACAAGCTCTTGAACACATTAAAGAATGAATTGTTTGCCTGGAGGTTGTCTGTTCCCAACTCCAACAATATTTTCTATGAGATGAACTGACATTATCTTTCTTACATTTTTCACAAATATCCCTAACCCATCATAGCTGAAGGAATGCCATGACAAGAGCAACAATCATTATAAAAGAAAACACCCTAAGCCTTACAAAAGACTATCAACCTGTTTAAATTGTTCTGCTTCTGCTTTTTAAATTCCTTCTATCAAGCATCAACAAGTAGGAGCCAATTAACTTTATCTCTCTTGTCCAATATCATAGAATCATAGAATCATTTGAGTTGGAAGGCGCCTTTAAGGGTCACCTAGTCTAACTCACCTGCAATGAACAGGGACATTTACAGCTAGATCAGATTGCTCTGAGTTTGGTCCAGCTTGATCTTGAATGTCCCCAGGAATGGGGCATCCACCACACCTCTGGGCTACCTGTTCCAGTGCTTCACTATCATTATTGTAAAAATTTTTTTCTTTATATTCAGTCTAAATCTCTCCTCTTTTAATTTGAAACAATTTCCCCTTGTCCTGTCATCACAGACCAGAATAAAGAGTTTGTCCCCTTCTTTCCTATAGTCCCCCTTTAGATATTGAAAGGATATTGCACAATGTCCAGTATCCGGTTGTTTCTCACAACACTAATATTTTTCAAACAACACTTGGATAACATACAAAAATAATAAAAACATTAATATCTGTAGCAGCAGTTTTCAACACTGATAGCAGATGGTGGATGTTGCAGTCTCTGCGTACATGGATTGTACCGTGGCCTCAGGGAAAAATCTGATTACAAGAAAGTGGCAGTCAGTCAGTCAACAAAACTGGAAGTTTTTGTGGGGTTTCAAATCAGTGTCTCCAAGAAGCAAGGCAGCAGATCTGTGAAATACTTTATTTCTTTCACAGAGCAAACTTATTTCTATATCCTTGGTTAACAGATCTATGTTAAAGCAAACATGATAGACATCAGTTGCTCTGAAAGTACAACATATACAAAGAGCACAATAACACTGTTTGATAGAGCAAATTCTCAGCTACAAAACGTTTTTCAGCACATTCACCAGCATTAGTTATGCATTTTTGCCAGCACTGAACAAGATCCTGCATGTTGCATTCATAAAAATCTGCCTGGTATTCCAGAACGTGGCTTGTCTTTCATGTTGCTGTCACCATTGCTGAAACACATTACCCACCACACTGTGCTCATATCCACTGTTTGGTCTCCATAAATGTTCAGTGGGCATTAGTGAATGTCAATGGGTGCAATTTTTTCTGCATGAAGGAATTCAGTTACACATCTTTGCTTCATATGTACTTCCATGTCATAGGATCATAAAATCATAGAATCATTAAGGTTGGAAAAACCCTCTAAGATCATCTAGTCAAACCATCAACTCATTACCACTATGACAACTAAATCATGCTGCTGGCCTTCCAGGCAACAAGTGCACACGGCTAGTTCGTGTTAACTTTTTAACCTACCAGGACCCGTAAGTCCTTCTCGGAAGCACTACTCTCAAGGGTCTCTTCTCCCTGTCTGTATACATATCTGGGATTACTCAGACCCAAATGCATAACATTTCGCTTTGTTGTGTTGAACCTCCTCATTAAGTTCACACAGGCCCACTTTTCAAGTTTGTCAAGGTCCCTCTGCATGGCATCCCTTCCTTCTGCTGTGTCAGCTGCACCACTCAGCTTGGTGTCACGAGCAAACTTGCTGAGGGTGAACTCAATCCTGTCCTCTGTGTCACTGATAAAGATGTTAAAGAGTACCAGTCCCAAGATGGACCTCTGGAGGACACCACTCGTCACCAACCTCTGCCTGGACATAGAGCCATTTACCACAAGCCCCTGGCTACGTCCTTCCAACCAATTCCTTATCCACTAAATAACTCACCCTTCGAACCCATATCTCCCCAATTCATAGATAAGGATGTGGTGGGGAACCATGTCAAAAGCCTTGCAGAAGTTCAGGTAGATGACATCAGTTGCCTTCTCTTTGTCCACTGATACCGTCACTCCATCATAGAAGGCTATCAGATTGGTCAGGCACGATCTGCCCTTGATGAAGCCATGCTGGCTGTCTTGGATCACTTGCTCGTCCCTTACGTACTTTGCTCATTATACACTCATTATAATACCAAAACACACCTCCATTCCAAAAGCTACCCTTTCTGTTGTATGATCACCGTTTACTGACCATGTGCTCTTAATTTTTTAGACTATACCTTTAAAAGCAGAGTGAGATAATTTTTCACCAAGAAAAACAAAGGCATGTGTGACTACAGTCACTCAAGATCCACCTTCCTTGTTTTGTTTTCCAATGTGATCCTCCAGGATGTGAGGTAGCCTGTCATCTTTCCCTATGATATGTGCACTGGCCATACTGAACTTCTGGAAAATTACTGAGAGACTTTGGATAAGGATAGATCAAGAGAAAATAGAAAAAGTAGAAAGAAAAGAAAGGCAAGAGGTGTGGAGGATCGATATGAGCAACCCAGGGTATGAGCCTTTCCCTTAAGCCACTCCTTGTAAACACCTAGGAGAGGAAGTGTGTCCGGACTCTGGATACGCTACAAGAGGGCGGCGACCGGCTATGTCTGTCTGCGTGATGAGGACTCTGAATCCAATCAGAACAAGGAGGAGACGAAAGCTCGGGGCCATATAGCCAATGCTTGCTATCCACGTGTCTTTGTTGTATGCCTAGATCCAATGCATGCTATCCACGTGTTTCTGTTGTATGTCTATATATGCTGTACACAATCTGATTAAAGCAAGCATGTTCATACTCACATTGAGATCGTGTCGTGACTCAGGGACCCACTTCCACTCCAACAAAGAGGGAAAGATCTCTTCTTGTCTGAAGAACATACGATTAGTCTTCACTTGTAGTGGAGAACAACTTTCATCAAAACTTCTTTATAATTGTTTTTTGTTCTTCGGTGTAGCAAAACAATAACGTGTCTTCTGTCTCTGTCCTATGCATATGGCTATGCCAAGAGTTTCTGATCATAGGATAGTCTAGAGGGGAACTAGAAAGAACTTTCATTCTTTGCTAACGTTGCCAAGGTTACCAAGTGTCACATCTTCAGTAACAAAGGCAAAGCAGAGAATTTACAATTATTAATACAAAATTTGAATGGATAGTGTTGACCTTTTTACATTGTCAAGTGCACTATTGGAAGTAATTTTGTGTTGTCTGTAGTTATTTTGAAGCTTCATGTTTTCAGACATTATCATTTGCAAAAAAAAGAAAAATTGCTCTTTACAATTGTGATATTTTCCGAAAAGTTTCTTTTTAAAATGCTCCATATGATCACATTTTCAAAAATGCAGTCTTTCTATGAGCTTTTAAAGAACATAAATATATCCCAATTGGTGAAAGCCATTCTCACATGTAAAAATTTTAAAATAAAAATTATTTTTAAGGCTAAGAATACCATATAAAAATATCCCTGATATTAAATTTTTCCTTAGACTATCCTTATAATATTAATGATGTACTTCATTCATATGACCCCTGAAATTCTCATGAGATAGTCACAGAAACTACTCAAGACATAAGGAAATTAATATTCAGGAAATCTTTTTTCCTGATGAAAAAAAAAAGAGAATGAAAGTAGATAGGAATTGCATAACTGGAGGATCATTTGTTCCAGTAAACAACATTTAATGGAGGGTATGTCACTATTCATTATAGTAAACTTAGTCTTCAAGCCCCCAGCAAGACACATCTTGTTCACAAAGGTGTCCTCTAAAGCAGAGTACATAATTATAATACCAGAAAGATATTAGTCATTTTTAATGCACTCACAAGACACTGAGCATTCAGTTTCCAAAAGGTACTCCTCAGAGTTCTATAAAAAAAATCCTTCAGCCAAACTGAAAGAAGAAAATAGGAGTAGAACTTCTACACCACTAACATCTGTGAAGTTACTATAGGAGAAAGGCTCTTACTCTCTGAGTAGTAAAAACAGATCCCAGAACAGCTGAGCCTTCCCACCCCACTCACGCTGGTGGATCAAGCATGATAACCACCCATTATTACTGCAGACTCTCTCTTAGTAAACTCAGACCTGTATCATTTAATGTTGAAGAGCTAATAAACCTTGCCATGCACTAAAGCCTCTCACCTGAAAACATTCAATCTCCCCTTTGAAGTTATCAAATGAAAGGAAACAATCCTCAAATTAAATGAAACCTTTAAGACATGAACACCTTACTACTGAGCAATGTCTGAGTGGCTGGTTCAGGTCATCCCTTGCCATAGGGGACCCAGCCTTACATGACACCAGAAACATGCTCTGTCTAGAGAATGATGGAGTCTGCAATTTAATGATACCATTTAAATAAACTGTACCTGAGGACAACCATGTTTTCCAGATCATTTCCTCTCTAGTCAGACAGAAATTGCCTACTTTTAACTCATCACAGGCAAAAGAACATAAGTTTTTAAATGAATGTATTTTTTCACCAGTGCAAGTAGCACAGTTTGACAAATATTCAAATGATTTTTTAATGTTTTATCATTTACCCAGTATAGCAAAGCTCAGGAATTCAAAAGCCAAAGCTCAAGTACATCAGAATTTTGAATCACCCTTCATGATAAACACTCAGATGTTTGCTTAACTCTACGCTGAGATCATATCTTAAGGAAATGTACTGTATTCAGATAGAATATAAATTAAGTATATCAAGTGCAGAACTATATTTTTATCTCCCAGTGAAAATGATGGTTGCTACTTCATTTTATTAGCTGTCCTAAGAATCAGCTACTTGTAGAAGTTTTTGTCTGCCAAAAATAATAAAATATCAGCTTCTATCATAAGTAAGGATTATAAAAAAGAGCTGAGATAGGCCTAAATGAAATCATCCTTGTATCGGAGTCCTAGGGTGTCTGAACAATCTCATTTTCCATTCACTTGTACCTTACAGAGGTGGTAACTAACAAGGAGATATACAGAAATAAAACTAAAGCAGGAAAAGCTGCCACACATAAGGGAGGCTTTGGATCAGGCATTATCAGTGTTACTCATTGTGTTCAGGGATTGTGCTGCCCACATGCTAGGCCTTGAAAAAACTCTCCTGTCTATACTTGGTAACCTGAAAGAATGCTACTGCAGACAGAAAAATTATCTTGCCCAAATATGTATACTGATATCATGAGGTATCAGGAATTACTCTCTTGAAAATTATTAACTTAAAAAATGTCATGAAAATATCACTTTGTCAGCTGCTAACAACAACAACAAAAAAACAAAAAAAAAAAAAAAGGAAAAATAACCAATTAAACATAGCTATAGATAACCTGACACTTTTGTGATATATAGAAACAAAACTTGTCATTAAGATGGGCAGTCAAGATGATCCCAGTGGGACAGCATAGATGCTTCTCCTAATCTTTATAATTAGTGTCTACTTATTTCAGTGACAGATAGAGTAGAAATACTGATAGACAGATGACTGAGTGAAAATCGTATCTCATTTTTAACCTGAGGAAAAGTCAGCTAACAAAAAAAGTATTTTAAGATGTATAGCTGCCACAATGAGCACATATTTGCATGCATGAACACACACATAACTGTACAGACACACACATGCACACATACTTTATTAAGAATACTGATTTTAATCATACCTGAAGAGAATTCCCTCTGTATAGCTTAAATCTATTGGGACTGTGTTCAGTGCTTGTGCAGGAAGCTATCGCTGTCAGAATAAGGTTGTTTTTTATATAGATTCTGTTCAAGATTTTCTAATGTTTGACCTCAATTATGTGTCTTTTGGAATACCTATCTGTTTTCTCAATTAAAGCCAATAGCTAATGGTTCTTGTGAGACCGCGGTACTATTTATTTTGAAGTTAATTTTTATGGTAACAAATCATAACTTTTCCCAGAACTTTTCCAAGCCTATTCTAATAAAAATAATTGATAGCATTTAAAAACACTTTTGTATAACTATGATGCTTTATATTATGTTTTAAGAATACAGTAATTGTCTCGTAGGTTATTCAGCAGGATATTTTTAGAATCTGGAAACAGCATCTATTTAGCTTGACTCTCTTTGCTAGCAGATGATCAGTTAGTCATGTTGTATACAGTTAACCTCAGGTTAGCTGGAGGAAAAAAGTGTCTTCCCCCAGTTCTGATTTTTATTGTTTGTTTTCTCTATTTTTTTATTTTTATTTTTTGAATTAACAGAAAGAATTTCCTATCACAACCATAATCCATAATTTTGATTTGTTGCTCCTTTTTGATATATCTTATCTTTACAACGTAGTTTTTTATTCTACTTTATACAAAGATTATTACATCTACATAGTGATGATCCATTTATGCATAACTATCATGAAGTTATTCATGCTAGAACAGGCTGATGATGTAATAGTTTCTTCATCCTGTTTTTCTCTTCATATAGACATTTCATAATATTAATATTCATCTTTTTGTTCTGGATGCCAAATAGTGTATTAGTTGAATTGAATGAATTGATTTGTATTATTTCAGAGTCTTGGATGAATCCATTGCAGTAGCAACTCCTTCTGACTAGAGAGGGAGCGACTCTGGAGACAGGTTCACCTCCCTTGAAACCTACTGAGTATAGTGAAACAGAAGTCCAAATAGTTTGGTTTAAATTTTAATTGCTTTAATTGTTTAAGACAAGAATGAAGACAAAATCAGAAAAGATGCCGAAGTAGCTAATGAGATTGATTACAAATCCTTTTTATAAGAAAATAGTTTTTAAAAAACTGAATAGTCCCTACAGCAACCCAAGAAACATCATGTGTAAGTATATATTTTTAAAATGCTTACTTAGGTATAGTTTTGTTTAGATGGAAAAATAAAAAGGAAGTAGCTAAGGCCCAAAGTACACCAAAGTATTTGAAGGGGAATTATCAAAGAAATAACCTGAGCAGGAACACAGCTAGGAAATTATGACTAACCCAGATAGTGAATAATTCTTCAAGTATGTATGAAGCACTGATTTTTCCTTCCTAAGATAACTTAGAAAGCTTTTAGATTTTTTAATAGAATGAAATGATTATCAAATTTGAACCACCATGTATCCATTACATTTCCATTACCTCAATTTATTTCCCACCAGCCTAAGCATATAGAAACAGTAATTCAGCACATACTTTTAAAAGAGAATTTAATTTCACAGGTTATTTGAAATTATAAACAATAAAAACAATACCAAATTTGTTTCATTAGTAGTATTACTTTAATCAAATATGATTGAGGTCTATCCCAAAAGCAGCTGGATACTTTTCCTTCCTCATTTCTTCTCTAATGATGAGAAACTTTACCTTTACAGCCTGTCCAGTTTGTGGCCAATTTATAACCTTTGCACCTGTGCCAACATTGTCCTTCAGTTTAAATAACTGTTTTCCCTACCTCCTGATTAATTCTGTGATGTATTTATAGGGAACAATCTAATCTCATTCTTCATTTTGCTGGCTACATAAGGCAAATTCTTTTAATCTTCTCTCATAAAATTAACTTTTCTATCCTCTGTAAGTGTTCTTTTCTATGTCTGTTCCAATTTTAACTCGTCTTCCATGAGTAAAGTAATAAGAATGGTATCTAACATTCTACACATGGTCTTAGCAGTACCCATACCAATTCCATATGTCTAAAAATACATATGTACTTCTCCTAAAGTGATATTTATGTTTCTTTGGAAACTCTTCACTGTGGTTATACAGTTCAGCCCTAGAAGCACCATAAAACTTTAGTTAATACATTTTATCTGTTTTACATTTCTGGCCTTTTAGTTCTTTCAGCCTCATTCTGAAGTTATCACTACTTCCACCTTTGTAAGTA
>WBMW01004744.1:0-22067 GCA_013396635.1 Penelope pileata | reverse complement strand
AAAAAAAAAAAAAAAAAACACCTCTGATGCAGTGTTCATTGAGAATGTTTAACCCAAACACTGCAATTTATATCAAATTGTGACTGATTAGGTCAATTATCAGGACTTATAAGATAACAGAGTTAAAGAATCACAACTTTGTTAACACAGTTCTTCCATTAATGGGAATTTATTTTGAAATACGTTAATCTCAATTTCCAAATCATGAAAACTAATTAGATAACTATTCGTAAAAACTGATTGCATATAAAGATATTTAAATATTAAAATTAAACTGGTCATCATTCTGTCTAGATAAAATTTTTAATCTGATATTTAAATCTCATATTGTCAGCTAGTAACAGTGTTTTCATAGTTGAAGCGTGTCAATATTAAAGAATAAGAGTAGAAGTCCAACTGTTAGAAACTATCATAGTGCAGCAACAATTACAGATTACCATATGTATGTCACACATATGAATTTTTGCCAATACTTCATTTATATGGCAAAACAAGTGTATGATTCTATTTTTGATACCTGTAATAAAATCAAAACTTTTCTGTTATGCTAATAAATTCTAATTCTTCTGCACAACTAGTATGGTAAACTATAACAAATACTAATAAATTACTCTATTCCTCTGAGACTTTCTTCTTTGATCAAAATTTAAAAAAAATAAATAATTGAAAAATAGTTCAAAAAGTCAAGACTCATTTGCACAACAGACCCTTCAGATTAACTGATCAGAAATGCAGCATGTTCTTAATCATATTCTGTAAAAGAAAGCAGATTCTATATCGTTTATGTACCATTTCATTTCAGATGATACATTTGCATAGTCTAACTTTACGAAAAGACGTACATTTTAAAAATATATAGTTTAATTCTGAAGTCTAAGAATGAATTTTCATTTTAACGTGGTCAGGGTGAAACTAATTTCCTCTAAATACCTTCATCCCTATCATAAAGTTGAAACAGTAGGCAATTGACATTTGGAGAACTCTAAGCTCAGTTAACTTTGTCAAACATCATTACCACATAATAATAAAATGTCATTCTTTTGCATTTTAAGGCTTACAAGACTACAAAATGTCCAGCAGCTATCATCTGAATAGCTAGTGAAAGCACTCAGTAAGTTAACACAGTTGTTAACAGCTGAGCATAATACAGATGAAATTAGCCAGAGAAAATGTAAGTGTTGAGTTGCTTCCAATCTTTCAGTAAAATTGAATAGTTAATTTGTAAGGAAGAAAAATACATGTCAAAACAAGAAGGCTTGGATGTACTGATTATGTAATTTCTGACCATCACATCTTTTAGAGAAAGAAAAGCCATTTTCACTGTTGCTACAATCTACACATAAAGCAGTGGATTGCATCAAATCATTTCTTAGTGCCAGCATTGTTAAAAAAAAAAAAATCTCCAAATTGGTTTTAAATATTCTTGCATATGCTCAAATTCTATCTGGATCAATTTCCAGGCTTTTCAATCAGATTCAGTCGCTTCTCCATCTATGATCAAATAACACATGGACTTCATAATATCAACATTCAGATGATTACATAACCCAGCCACTTGAGAGAGATTGCTAAGACCTGATGAACAGCATTCCAAAATTAGCCTTTATCAAACCTTTATCAAGCCTCATCTGTTCATTCTGATGCTTTGATTACAGACAGTATATTTAGTGTAACCAACAAATACACATCTGTGTTGTTCAAAGACATGATCAGACACAAGATAAAAGGTTTTGCATGAGTATGTGAGCAATGTGACCACCGAAGGCGCAGAGATGCATGTAATTGTGCATAAGAGACCTCTAAATAATAGAAAGTGTGCAAGACAAGCACAGGGAGCAGCAATTAGGTATGGCATTCTGCCAAATGAACAAGAACACAAATAGAAGAAACAAAAACAAGATAGGGAGTGCTGGGAGCAAAGATTCCCACCTTTTGGAGGAAGGCAAGTAGCACAAAAACACCAGACAAACGCAAGTAAAATCAGAGAAATTGACACTTCAGTTCTCGATTCTTACCTCAAAGAGCTCATACCAGATCTCCTTGACCTCAGTGACCAGGAAATCACCAATAATTGCAATCATCGATGATTGCTGTACAGCATCAGCTCTAACATACTGTATGTATACACGTGGTTAATTTTAAAATACAAAAACATTTTTATGTGTAATCATAACAGTTAATAACAAGAAAGAACTATAAGAACAATGAACTTAATTAGTAAAGTTCAGTTTAAGAGTTTGAAACTATCTTGCTTTGTCAGTCTTCTTACCACTCCTACCAAAATGACCTCCAGTTCCCTAGCTGATATGTACAAATATGGTGTTCAGTTTTACCACTCTTCAATCACCAAATGACAGCCATGTGGTACAACATTAAAAATAATAATTGTTAAATATATATTATATACACATACACTTTTTATTTGAAATGAAATGATATTTTTTGCTTTATAACTTATTTTCACCAGTTTGTCTAACACCTTTTCACAGGGAACTTACTAGCTTACCTAGAAATTACACCTAAATAGCATTTATCTTTACCTATTAAATCGGTAAAGCATTTATCTCTATGTCATTTATGTTTGTTCTGCACCAGACTAGCAAGCCATAGGGAATTCATCAACCCACATGGAAGCAGAAAAACCTTTGTATCTCAATTCAGTTCAATTATCTGTATTTTCTTGCACTCAAGAAATCTTTAATAGGAGGGGGAAAAAAGGTACAAACTTCATTTCAAATCAATACATTTTACTGAAAAACAGGTTTATTACCAGTTTTTCTTCTTGACTAATCTGTTCCTAAAATATGAGGCAACTAGTTTTTGTAGTGCACCGAGTTAAAAGCATGAACAGAGATATCAGGCTTCCTTCACATGCTCTGTAACTGTAGTCTCCTTTATAAAATAAACACAAAGCTTCCCACTAGCAATTCTGTCTGTAGAAAGTAGTTTCCTGCGTAATTTTTTTCAGAATCTTCCTTCCTCATCAGATTAACCACAAGTTGAGTTCATGTAATAGCACAACACAGTATAAGTCTTAAGAACTGTAAAAGTCTGGGAATTAAACTTGTATTGATATTAACTGTAAGACTACAGCTATTTTTTAAAAAATTAAAAGGGTGATTAACTACTGAAATAAAATAGAGCCATAAGGCCCTGCTGTGAATACTGTAAAACCTGCAGATATTCAAAACTCCTTAAATGAGTCCACATGGAACAGATTAGGGTTAACGGTAACCCTCTAGCAGCTGAGTAAAGTTATGTCTGAAACAAGCTATCAAGGCTTATATATCTTTTTTGTTTTTCCAGAAGATATGTTCAGGCATATTTGGTAGCTTTGTTCAAGGATACCTAGATAAAATCTCAGCATCTGTTTTACAAGGCCACAACAGTGCCATCTAATAACATTAATTCCTATACCATAATTGGGATATAAGCATGCAGAAAGCAGTGCAATACCATTTGAATTTGCAATCATGTTGTATTCACATTTTCTATATTCAGCTGGGAAAGACAGGAACAAGGATAGTAGGTACAGCTTTAGTAATCTAATTGGGGAAATGAACGTTAGCATCAAATGTCTATTGCAGAGAATTGCAGTGTCTAGAGTGTCTGAGTGGATATCCTGGATGTAATCAGATTTAGAAACCTATTAACATCAACAATAGAGTTAGACAAGTTCATTTAAATTTGCTCACAAATGGTCATAGATATAGCCTTATGATCTGTAGAATGCTCAGATGTTCCAAGTATTATAACTGAATTAATTTAAAAGATTAAATGAAAAAGTTTAGTTTAAAGCTAGCATAACATTTCACCCAACAAACGTGAGTATATGCTGAAGAAATTCCCTAGGAGCCTTTCTTTACCACTGACCCATGAATGATATGCAGAACACTAATTACAGCTTTTTTGTTTTTGAGCATGCAGTTCCATTTAGGTTCTCTCCGTAGATCTGACCCCCGAAGGTTACATTCAATAATAATAATACTTATTACGCCATGAGGTTTGTAATTGTAGACCTAACTTGAAAAAGCTTTTCTATACAAACAAGGGATATGTATAGAACATATTCAATAAGGAAGGCACAGTGGCTGATAGACAGAATGGAATCATACAACAGCTTAGGTTAGGAGGGACCCTGAAGATCATCTAGCCCCAAATCCCTGCCATGGGCAAGGTTGACAACCACTAGAATGCATTCATGATATATTAGAAAATAAACAAGTTTTCAGGAAGATAATTAAAAGTATCACTGTTGATCATCCTAACTCTAGCACAGTGAATGAAGAGGTGGCCCAAAATTATACATAGCTTATTCGTATGTATGAATATATAATGTATATACTTTGTCATTTTTGGACACAAAAAGATTCTTTCAGAATATTTTTCGCCTATTTCAATGGACAGTTCCTTCAGTTAAGGAGAGCATTTCCAGATAAAAGTAACACGGTAGAGCTCCTTGTTCCACATATCTTCTTGCACAGGAGTATGTGTGTGAGCCAGTGAAAAGAAGGCTTCAGACATCTCTTGTTCTCATGTTTGAACAACAGAGTGACACTACTGAGTAGAAAGATCATTTTGGCTCAGAAACTGCCTGTTTCTGGAAACAAAATGGAAAACACAACAGACAGGCAGGCAGCAGATGAAGAATGAACCAGGTTCTTCTAATAGTAAGAATAGTAAGGATAGATTTGCAAGACCACTGCAAGAAGGTCTGAAAAGTCTTATCTTTCTCGTATAGTGCAGTATAAAACCATATATGTACCAAAACCCATCAGCTTTTACCCATGATTCTATATGAGACTAGTGAAGCACAGATGACATATGCAGACTTTATCACCTCTTGTAGTATGTTAGGTGCAAGAAAGCTATACCACTGTGATCCGGGGCTGCCCATTGCCTTTGTTATCACTTCTTCCTTACAAATTTTGACAGCCTTTCATTGTATTGCATTGTATTGCATCAAAAAACGTGCAGTTCTCTTATATTTCTCCTCTAACTGGTTGTGGAGTTAGAGATGTATAACTATTTTATTTTGTTATGTTAACATGTTATCAATGAGAGGAGCATCATTTGTTTCTTTGCTTGTTGTTGTTTTCTTGAGATGCATGAGGGCTCCTAAATAGGATGACATGAAAGAAGATCCTGGAAGGCTTTGCAGACCTGAAGCGTATGCAAAAACTATTTGTTATGCTAAAGGCAGACAAAACTTGGCAGCACCTATTTAACAACTCTTCTACAGAGGACAATGTTTGACCTAAACCCTCCTGAAGTTAATAGATGCAGTTGAACTGTGGCAAAGGCTCTTAATCCTCAGGCTGCCTTCCAGTCTGTTATGAACCATTAGAAAATTGATCTTACACAATACTGATACGTAGGTAATGGACTAGATCTTGCTTCAGACTGTATTGGATTATATCCTGGGGAGGAAGCTGTATGTAATATGTTTTTAGAGCAAGACACTTCATTATACTTGCCTCAGTTTCTGTCTACATTAGTGAACTACTATCACTTTATTACCCAATACCTTTCTGGTATTGGGCCCCTTAAAAATACTGGAAAAACTCTGAATTAGCTTTATGTGAAAGAAGTTTCTGGAATTTTGTCATTAGCCTAGTTATATCCACCAGGTAACAGTTCATGAAGAACAGAACAGATTTGAGTTCTCCTGCAGATATCATAAAAATATACTTGCTCATTAACTGAATATACATTGTATCAGTTCCCTAGTTTTCAATCCTGATGATTTTATTTACTTGTAAAACAAAATAGTTCTTTACATTTTTCTAGTTAGTCAGTAATTCACAGTATGCATCCATTTATTTTGATTTCATTAATTTGCCTGTTTCAATAGAATAATAGGATTTCTCATTCATTTATTCACTTTAAGATTAATATCATTTCATAATTTTGATTTGCTTTACTGAACAGTTTCCTCTGTTCTAGATTACACTTAAAAATACACTTTTCAAAATGTAGTTCAGCCATGTAAAACATTTAATGATGCAGTGATTTGGTTTGGCATATCTTTCCTTAAAATTAAAGATTTGTGTTTTTTTTTTTATAAGAGTTTAACTACTGTAGTGAATAACTTACAGTGCTGTCGTGTCTCTGTGCCATGCCACACAAAAAAAACCTAACCTATTTATTAACGTATTTTGTTAAGAGGAGTGTATAAAGATTTTGCACATTTATTTTATTTGGAATATTATCTGTCAGATAAGTAATTGACTAAGAATAGTGTATATTGTTTCAAATATAAAAGAGAGTAATTATTAAGGAGAAATTATTGAGGTAACTATAATAGAATATAATTGCTTCAGAATAGGTACACTGGTTAATTTCAGTTGATGAAGTCTACATAATTACATCTGCCCACAGAGGAAAAAAAAACTGTATCTACTTGGGATTCAGAAGTACAAGCTGTGTTGCCAAAGCAGTTCCTGACTACGTAAATCTTCTTGCTTATTGCAAGGTGCTGTGATGCATCATTTAGTGGCTTCTGTCATATTTTATGCTAGATTTTAATGTCCTGTATTTTGCACATACTGTAGAAACTCCAGAAACTAAATGTGGACAGAATTGACTATAGAAAAAGGATTTGTTCTTAGTTCAACAAACTTGTCTATGGTAGTCTCCCTACTCTAGGCCCTTTTCTCAAACAGTATCAAACATTTCTTCTAAATTTCATCAGATCTAGTGTAGTTTATTAATGAAAGTGATGGCTGACAGCACAAAGAGTTAAAAAAGTAACATTAGAACATCTATGGCAAGATATGACACAAATGATACTAGTATAGATCTTTTATGTTGTGGTTATTAATAATTCAATTTAAGATTATTCACACTGTTTAATTACTCTGAACACGTTTTCTTTCTTTCCAATTTACTGAAGTGAGAGCACATCCTGATTCTGGCTGTCACCAGGTTTTGAAACGTTAAACCAGTAGACCACTGACTGATCTTATTTCTAGTTGATATACACAGATACTTCTCTGTTGAACTGCTCAGCAGAAAATTTCCCTCAGAACAGAAATTCCAAAACAGTACAAAAAAGTAAAAATAGAAGATATTCTGTTTTGAAAATTCCATTGGGATAAGAAATTTTAATTATTAAAAGTACTTGGCCTGCAGAGTTTTGATGCAAGTCTGAGCCACAGAATACAGTTCAGCCTAGTACATGTCCCAGGGCTCCTAGCATGACAACTGACAACATAAAAGTCCCAGATGATGATGAAAGGGAGCCAAAGACAGATGCAGCAATCTTGACTTAATATAATCTTAATTACTGCAAAAGGATACCTGTAGAAGAACACATTCACAGCCAATGAAACTGGTTGAATTCACTCCCCTTTTCCACACAAGCTCACCACAAGATGTTCTCATCCCTTCCCATGGTGCTAGTCTGATACCTGGATGAATCACTTATTTTGCTAGATTAGTGTTTTGCTGTTCTAGAAAACACACAAGAATAGACATATGGCTCTTCAAAATTCTAGTGTACTTTACCCAATTATATAAGCTAAAACTCTGTAATTTAGCAATGATATATACTAGGGAAATGTGGGGAATGGAGAAAAAATAAATTAAAAAGCAGTTGCTTCCTACCAAAAAGGAGAGAAGACCCACTGTAGGTAAGTAGTAGCGTTGGCCAAGCGTGGCACCCTTAACGGGGGATATAATGCTGGAGCAATTCTGCTTTCTCTTTCCTTTGTTCTCCTTCCTCTAGAGGGTGTAACAATCTTTTATAACATCCCATAATTTCCTATGTGTTTTCACCATATACAGGATGTTTAGGGTACTTTGAATACAAGTTACTTGTTCTCTTTGCTATTCTCTAGTACTATTCCACCCACCTCTGGACATTACATTCTTTCAGGAATTGTATTCATACCCCAGGAATCTGTCACCATCCTGTGGCACTACTCTGGAGACTTCAGATATTCTGTAACTGTACCCCCAGGCATTTCTGCTACAGAAACTAGGCTTCATGTTTAGGACAGCTTGTGAAACTCCTTCTTCTGCACATGTGGTTTTGGAGGGATTTAATATCTTCTTAATTATCTTCTGCCAAAGGTAGCGTAGAACCACAGGTGGATGTATTCTCCACTACATGCCAGAAATTCTCAATATCTCTAGAACATGTTCACCGGATATGCAAAAGCTGGTTCATAGAAAAATGTAGAAAATTCACTTCTACTTTTTAAAATGCAAGCAGAAGAAAATGAAGCTTTCAAAGAATACCTTCCAGGTGTTTAGGAATAACTGAATTTGTGTTTCCCCTCTTTTAAGTAGTACACTTCTTGATGCATACTTTCAGGTTTCTGCTACTGCTTTTGTAATATATTTTGAGAAAAATGCCATTGATTCCTTTTTGCCAGCAATGTCTTGCTGTTAGGTATTATAACAAGGAAATACAACAGCAAACTTTAAAAGCCTGAGACATGTGCCTTATCAATTTTATAGACTGGAGCTTTATTTTACATAAAGCATTCAAGGTATATTTTTCATGGATGTAACATCCACCCAGAAACATTTTTATATCCCACTCAGCACAAATGAAAATCAAAGTGCTTCATTAATATACTGTTATCATGAATCAGGGAAACATGTAGATTATCATAAAATCATCTCAGGATCACTCCTGCTATTGTTTTCTCAAAACCAAAACCAAACCAAAACAAACAAAAAAAAACCAAAAACCTCTTCCATTCTAGCTATTTTAATATCACAACTGCAAAATCAACTAAGAATGGATCTCACATCAATGTCCTTAAGAAAAAATAATATTAAATATTAAATACAAATATAAAATTAAGCCATAGAGTTCAGATGTATTATTTTGAATTTGCATCTCTTGCCACTATATAAAAGGGCAAAGCTCAAGGTTCAGCAGATCAATCTCAAATTTAATTACTATGTGATGAGATTCAAAGACAGATGGCAGATTATATATTTGGTTGCTTTTCTGGAAAACAAGATAGCAGGTCAAGTAATATTCTGTGACATGATGCATAAGCACGATTTTTTTTCAAAAAAAACCTCACTCAAATGCATTACAAAATAGGCTGAACACTTTTCAGGAACTTTGTATTAGCTTCAACTTTGGGTCAGCTCTTTAGACTGTTTTACATTTGAAGAGAAGATAACTAGAGGGATATAAACCACTGTTGCAGTTTCTAGTAGTTCTTTCTTTGTGAACTAAGAATTTCCTGGGAACAGAAAAAATACAGTCCCTGCATAACCATATACAATGGTAAGCTAATGAGAACTTCCAGTGACTCATGATGTGAGTCACTGGAAAAGAACATCATTTAATTTATCATCCCTAAAACAGTAAATGCTGGTTTATTTTTAGAAGAATACTACTCTTTACTGAAACATGAACTAATAGTGTTTAGGATATCACTTAGTTTTTCTTCCTTAAATTCACCAAGATACGCTAACTGACAAGCACCTGGATTCAATTTAAGTGTTCGGTTATGTTATTTTTTGAATCTGCTTCAAGAACTTGATAGAATAAAAATTCTGGTTTGTTCACTTGAGTTACCAATTTCAGTGGTCACAGTCTTCTTTCTTTATAGCTGTTATAGTTTCCACACTACCCATTCCTTTCTTATTAATAATACCTATGTTACTTTCTCATAGCATGCAAGACATGTCCTTGATTAAAAAAAAAATCATTAAACACACATTTAAATTTCATTGTAAATATATCTTTCCCCCTCTTCTTTCCTGGAAAAAAAAAAAAAAAAGGCATAAAATAAAGAAAATAACCCCAACTTAAAACATCATTTCTTTGTTGAAATGTCTCTCAGTGGCATCACTAATTCAACGGTTTGTATCTAGCAATTTTGATTAACATAGGTAGCCCAAAAAGCATTAGAAACAACATTTTCCTAATCTTTTCAATTCTTTGGGATGAGATTTTGAACAAAATAAAATATGAAACACCCTTCTTCTCAAGTCAAAGAGAACAGACAAGTATAAGACAGAATTTGTCTTCTGAACAACAGAAGAATTTTAATAAAGATTGGAGGCATACGTATAAGAGATGGTGACAATTATTTCTTGGCCAAGAGAATGCACTGACCAGGTATTATCTTCTCCATGAGAAGCTGGCTTCACTCTGAGTCAAGCTATACAATGATCTCATAATCTACTGAAAAAAAAAGAAAAGAACGTTAAGTAGAAGTGCTAAGAAATTAATCAGACAGAAAGGAAAAATTATGACCTTTTAAAGAATAAGATTCTTTACTTCTTGTCACATAAGTTTTTTTAAATCCTCCATAGATCTGCACTCCTTTCCCACTTTGTTATGAATGATTTCTACTTCTCCTCAGGGCCACTCTCAAGCCATTCTCTGTCCAGCTTGTATGCGTGCTTGGGATTGCCCTGACCCAGGTGCAGGACCTTGCACTTGGCTTAGTTGAACTTCATGAGGTTGGCATGGGCCCACCTCTCAAGCCTGTCTAATGAACATTAGAAACTGATTTTACTAAAGGGCCTCAGGAAAATGAATCTACGGAATGGCTCTTCAGTGAGCAAATATAAAGCTCTTAGTTGGACCAAAATCCAATGAAGTTAGTGAAAGCCTGATGACATCAATAAACATTGCACCAAGCTCTTCATTGAAGAATACACTTTGGGGGGGGGGGGGTCAGAGAAAAGATAAAATCATCAGAAGGAATTATACACATTGACTGCATGAGAAAGTGAAAATGCCACACTGTTTAAATTTATTATCAGCAGTAGCTGAATCTCCTGAAGTAATATTAGCTGTGAATTCACGACACCTATTGTTTTCTGATGTCATACTCTTCTAGAAGTAGTTAAAAATGACTGGCAGGGCTGAATTTCACTTCTATTTTTCAGGCAAAGTTGAGCAAAACTTTGTTCATATCCTTAGAAGTTTTTGAACTACTTGTAACTGCTGGCATATTTTTCAAACTGTACTAAATTATTTTGGTGAATTAGCTTTTCTTTGTTTTCTTATGAAGAAAGTGTTATTTGGTCATGTTTTTGAGTTGTTTTGAATTTAGTAGCACTCTATTTCTGTCACTTTAATAGTTGTGGACACTTAAATTTATCACCATCTGGTTCCATTTCTTTCTTCAGAAATTAAATGCAACAATTGAAAATGCTTAGGTGTGCCACACAAGCTCGTGTGTGAGAAACTGATTTTGAAGAATGCAGAAGCATTCTTTAAAACTGTAAAAAGATAGATCGTACTGTATTATTAGGATGCAGAAAATACTTTAGCTTCTTTCCCACTTGCAGCGTCCTAGATCACAGAATATTAACAGCTTATTCCATTGACTCCTCAGCTAATCGTGGCAGATACAGCTGACTTAAACCGTGGATTCTTGTGAGTATGACTGTATACATATGGCATGAAGATTTTTATCACATAATTTTTCAGACAAATCATCCCAAGCCACATCAGTTTGGACACCTCTCCAGCACAACATACACATTCTATTTCTGAAAGAATTTTAGAATATCACAGACTGGCTTAACTCTGAACAAAAATATTTAAATCTAATATTTAAACCTAAATCTCTTCTGATTTAGTTTGAAACCATTTCCCCTTCATAGAATCACAGAATCCTCAAGGTTGGAAAAAAACTCGAACACCATCTAGTCTAAACACCTACCACCAAGATTGCCCACTAAACCATGTACCTCAGTTCCACATCCAGACATACCTTGAACGCCCCCATGGACGGTGACTCCACCACCTCCCTGGGCAGCCTGTTCCAGTACCTGACCACTCTCGGAGGAGTTTTTCCTGATATCTAACCTGAACCTGGCACAACTTGAGGCTATTCCCTCTAGTCTTATCTATAGCTACCTGGGAGAAGAGGACAACCTTCACCTCACCACAACCTCCTTTCAGGTTGTTGTAGACTTCAATAAGGTCTACCCCGAGCCTCCTCTTCTCCAGACTAAAAAATCCCAGTTCCCCTAGCCGGTCCTCATAAGGCTTGTGCTCAAGACCCCACCAGCTTTGTTGCCCCTTGCTGCTCTTGTCCTGTCACAACAGACTCCGCTAAAGAGTCTGTCCTCTTCTTTCTTCTAGCCCCCTTTTGAAACTGAAAGGCCACTATCAGATCTCCCTGAAGCCTTTTCTTCTCCAGGCTGAACAGCCCCAGCTCTATCAGCCTGTCATCATAGGGAAGGTGTTGCATCCCATGCACTGTTTTATTGGCCCTACTCTGGAAAAACTCCAACATATCCATGTCGCTCCTATACTGAGGGCTCCACATCTGGACACAGCACTCCAGGAGAGGTCTCACCAGCACAGAGTAGAGGGGCAGGATCACCTCCCTCACCCTGCTGGCCATGCTTCTTTTGATGCAGCCCAGGATACCGTTGGCTTTCTGGGCTGTGAGGGCATGTTGCTGGCTCATGTCCAGCTTACCATCCACCAGTACCCCTCAAGTTCTTTTCGGCATGACTGTGCTTTATCCTTTCATCCCCCAGCTTGCATTGATAGTGGAGGTTACTGCAACTCAGGTGAAAGACCTTGCACTTGGTTTTGTTGAACCTCATGAGGTTCTTCTGGGTCCGCTGCTACAGCCTGTCTAAGTCTCTCTGGATGACATCCCGTCTCTCAGGTCTGTCAGCCACACCATACAGCTTGGTGTCATCCATAGACCTGCCGAGGGTGCCTTCAGTCTCCTCCTGTTTGTTTGCCAAGCTTCATCCATTGGTATAGAAGCACTTCAGCTGGGCAGTCAGCCTTGTCACCTGCTTGGAAAATAACTCCTTAATTCCCTTGAAGTATTGCCCTTGAGTTTCCCTGTTGTCTTCTCCCATTGTTTCAGTGATCCCAGGCTCATTGTCATAAGATTTCAAGTGTGCTGCAGTGTTGTCAGCACACCTCAGGAGAACAGATTGAGGATACCCACTATCACCCTGTCTCTCTAACCTAGTTTTGCCATCCCATACCTTTTCACACATAGGTAAATAGCTTTGTTAAAGGTTTTATCACTAGCTTTCAATTTGAACAAATTGCAATTCAATGTTCAGACACTTATGTGACATCTATAAAGTCCATCACTTCATTTCAGTATTTCCAATCAACAAGCATACCATGGGCTTATTAGCAATCTGATTGATGAGTTCTTAATTTTGTGTGTCATTGTCATGTTAAAACCACAAGCACAGAAATTCTGTGTTCTCAGCACATCTCACTGTTTGGAGTTTGGGTCTGTCTAGACTCCATTCCCTCACACTTGGCTGCATCAGGCTGCATGTAGCTCACTTTCTCCCATGTGACGGACTCAGTTTCTTTTAGGAAATGCAGTTCTTCCCCTTCACTTGTCCCATAGCTCATATAACCTCTCCTTTTCATTTCCTTAATACAGTGTATCACTGGCATTTCTGATACCGGAGGTTGGATTTGGTTGGAATGAATGCTTGTCTAGGATATAAGAATGAAAAATCCAATGATGCTCAGTGCTGCAACATTATTCATTGCAAATTTAATCTTTTGATGGAAAAGATTATTTTGATAAATAATAGACACTAATTTTTTCTTTTTACATTTCAATTAGCTTAAACCACTATTTATAATATTTACATGACTTGAATTTGCACTAAACTCAGAATATGTACGTAGCATCTACCTCTCATCTCACAGCCCTTAAGTTAGAACAGAGACAGGTAACTTCCAGACATGTTTTGGAATAATTATTTGTAATAATGTAATTATTTATTATGAATAACTTTCAGCATAATTTGTCAAAATGACATTAGGGAATTAAGAGGTGGCAACAAAACAGAAAAAGAAATGCCATTCCTTGGGATATATATGTAATTCAGGGAAATTAAGAACATCTCTCTCAAATCTTAAGTATATTTCAGTATAAAAATCAATTTAAAATTTCAATGTATAGAATAAATGAAGACAAGTAGAAAATTAAAAGAAAACATTTAAAAGAGACAAAATCAAAGGGTGCCATATTGTCAGATTTCACTGTTAAGACTGCAATTTTTGTTTATCAAATCTGTTCTACCAGATGATCAAGTTAACCCAGAGAAACCTCCTATTCTGAGTTGCCTTTCATTCCTCTTATGTTTCTTCTGTTATTTGCCACTCAATTTAGCTTTCCTCATTGCATCTCTCCGCTTGTACATTAATGAGAAACAGAGATGTTTATCTTTTTTATATCAAACTCATTTTTTTAGCAAAAAAAAAAAAAAGAAAATAATAATTAAACAAGACAGATGGTTAATGTGTTTCATTTTTTATTTGCCCATGCTCAGTTAAAGCATTCTGGTAGTAATGCAATTATGTAAAACTATTAAGGGAATGACTCTACTTGAGTTGGGAGATATTCTAATGAAACGTTATATAAAGCAAAGATTATATCTTTTCTTTTTGTGTGTGGGGGGGTTGGATTTTTCTTGGCGTGTGTGTGTGCAACAATGAAAAACAGTAACCTATATATTCCATGCTTTAGCATTCTTACTGTATCAATCTTTACTAGTTGATAATATTTTCAATTCAACTTTACTTGCACTGCTTAGAAAGCTTAGAACAACAATATGTTGGTTAATTTTCCTCCCAAAGTCATATTCTAAGAGAATAAACTCTTGTAGAGAAGATACAGGTTTTAAAAATGTTATAAATACATTAAGAACACAGAACAACTCCTGGTAATAGTTAAGAGAATTTTATTGTGATAAATGTCTGCCAAAACTTAAAGACTCTTACAAAAGAGATCTCAAAGTATAAGCTGGCTTTCAAGGAAAAAAAAATATTTTGACATTGTTTATAACCATTGTTACTAATTTCTACAAATACTTGTCTGATCTATTTTCCATCAGTGAGAAGGCTGTATAAAAAAGTCTTGCAGATGGTTTTGGAAATGCATTCACTCAAAGATCCTTGACAGAAGAGATAGTGTAGACATCTAAGAGTTACTTTGATTTTTTTCCATTTATAAATTATATTGTGATCAGAGCAGGGAGCTACAGTACAGGTTGAGAATTGTTTCACTACTGGTAAATAGATTGCCTGATAATCCCAAGATAATTTTGTGCAAGCAGAGACTGCTACAGTAATACATAAACCTAAAAAGGCTGCGGTTCACCATATTGCTTTATGTCCTTTTAAAATGAAGTGCAACAATCAGCAGGCTGAAAAAAGTAAGTATAAAGAGTTGGATGTCAGTTATTAATAATGAACACTTTCTGAATTAGTCCTTTTGATAAATAATTTCAAAATGGAAAGATCCTCACCAAATTTCTCACTGAACTGTTCGTAGTATTAACTAATGTTTTCCCAGGTGTTTTCTGCTTATTCCTATTCCATATTATAAAAGCATATATTAACAGAAAGGAAAATTCTCTAATTTATATTCAAATATATTTTGTTTCAACTGATTGACTTTGTATTAAAATGTCATATGTTAAACATTGTATTTACATTGAGTCATGATTGTTGTTCCAATCCACCTGAAGTTTATTTTTTTTTTAGTTGGAAACCAGTAGAATTAATCCTTTTTCATTTACACCATCTAGATATTTATTCATGACCTTGACAAGATTGCATTTTCAACTGGGAAGATATGCTTCATATATTGATTAGCTGCTGAATCATATTCTCCCCCAAAAAAGAAAACCCAAAATGTATCTGTTTGAACTGTACAGTAAAAATGTATCCATTAAAACAAAAACAAAATATTTTTAATATAGTTATAACGTTGATCAACCAAGAAGTTGACAGCAGTACCTTTGACTTAACAAATTCTTACGTAAATAATGGCAGAAGTCTTATACTGCAAGAAAAAATAATGTTTGGATAAGACATGTTTTAGAAATTAGGTTTGAGGAATAATGACACATATGCAATATAGCTTTGGGGGCTCTAATGCTGTTGTTTGCCTGGAAAAGCACAAGTACAAAAAAATATTTTTTTTTCTATCTTCATAGTGAAAGGAAGTGCAAGGACAGAGAAAATGAGATTTTTATCAGATATCTGGGATTTGATATCCAGGATTTTTGCTATAAGAACTATTAATCCTTGAAAGTACGATTGACACCTATTCCTGTATGGTTGAAGAAGAATTATGCGTTTTTTTCTTTTTGATTTAGTTGTTCCTGAGCGGTGCTTGCACAAAGACTTTTCAGCTTCTTACACTGCAATGCTAGAGAGGAGGCTGGGAGTGTACAAGAAGATGGAGAGGACCAAGCCACAAAGCTGACCCAGACTAGCCAAAGGAATATTCACATGATTCTGCATTCTATCATGTGGAACAATAAAATCTGGGAGAGTTGGAAAGTGTGCAACCGCTGCTTTGAGACTGACTGGGCACTGATCGGAAGGTGGTAAACAATTGCCTTGGACATCACTCATACCTCACTGCATTTTGTATGTATATTTATTACTTTTATTATTTTTATTACTTTATCATGGGATGGCTTGGGTTGGAAGTGACATTAAAGATCATCTAGTTCCAACCTCTCTGCTGTGAACAGGGTTGTTACACACTCGATCAGGTTGCCCAGGGCCCCATCTAACCTGATCTTTCTGTCCCTGGTCTGCTATGAATGGGACTATTCACAGATACTTAAATTCCCAAAACAGGAGAACTTACAATAAGCATCCAGACTCGTTGAACAAAGTCCATTGAGTGACTCCAGAAAGTATAAATTATATTTAACAGAGTTGTATTTTATAGTTTATTGCAAATATCAGTCTATGTAAGTGGTTAATTGTACCAATACTATTGTTAAGAATGTGTCTTTTCCACAACTTCATTTAACTACTCACAGCACTCCACTATCGTGCCTCTGACATGTGTACCTATGGTTTTGTAATGATAAGTCATGAATTGATTTACTTCATCAACCTGAATGACATCACGTGTGTAAGCCGTATGTCATCATCTCATTTTCTAACCCTATAATCTTTAATTCTACTTTCTTCCAGAGTCAACAGAGCCTGACAACTTTTAATGTTCCAGTAGGTCTTACCTATGCTGTATAAAGAAGCAAAAAGACATAAATTCTAACGTGCACTTTAAGATACACTTCTATCCACTATGTCAGAGGTGGTCAATCTGTCTAGTTTTATGAACAACACTTTTTAATGTTTATGTGTCTGGAAGGTGTAAAATATTTATGACATATTAGTCACCCAGTAATATGAGCCTACAGCGATGTGATCTATTTCTCCCTGTACGTAGGGTTGTGAATTACCCAGAAACCTTATTGCCAGTACGTCACTGCCGTTCAGCTATACAGCATAATCATAGTACATATAACATACTAATCATAGTACATGTAACATACTCATAGTACGCATCTCCATACTTAACTCTAAAAAGTAAGATGTAGATCTACAATAACAGTTTGGTACCTCTGTTCTACATGTAATTACTAGTCTTTTTTTTAATTGCGCATGGTCATGCAATTTGCCATTTATACCTATTTTACTGTGAACTTCATATTAGTGCACAAGAGAAACACATTCTTGTCAGCTTCTATTTGACAAATTTTATTTGCACAGAATTTATACAATCTACATTGTTGCTAAAACTAATCAACAAATATATTTACTAATCCTCGTTAACAAGTTCAGAAACATTATTTTAATCTTTGAGTTATTGATTCTCAACAAGTAAGTTTACAACTTCAAAATGTTTTCATAAGCCTCTGAGGTGTATTTTACTATATCACAAAATCATTGCTCATTTTTGCTTGACCTTTATTCAAATGCTAAATGCTGAAAAGATAACATATAAAGAAACTATTTTCTAAAGAAGCAGTGGTATCAATTTAACAAATGATGGTAGAAATATTGTTAGGAAAAAAAGAAAAAGAAAATTCAGCCTGCAAAAATGCCTTGTACATCTGGGGAAAAATAATCCAAAATCAGATTCTGCATAGATGAATTATGGAGAGTAGGAAAACATTGAAAGACCTAAGCAGTATACATCAGATCTTTCTAAAAGTTTGTATTGTATTAACATAAGAAATAAAGCAAATAAGTTTCACAGATTCACAGAGATATGTAAATGTTTATTGAATCTTAATATAGTCTAGTTAGAGCACAATTTCCCAAGTATGAATGGCATCACAGTTTCACTGAAGAGGCAACTGTTCAGAAAGTATTTTGGAAATATGCATCAATGGATGCCTGCATAATAAAATCACAATTTTAGATGGCTTTCAAGTGGAGCTGAAAGTTGAATAAACCAGCACATTAAGTGAAGAAGAGAGGTTATCCAGAAATTTTACCCTCAAAATTGTTGTCTTGAATGTGATAAATTCCTGGATTTAGAATACTTTTGCATCTGTATTTTCCATATGCCAGGTCAGTGCTTGCCCACACACTGTTCATCTTTGTGAAGCAGCCTCACATTATATACCATCTTTGTCTGTTCCTCAAAATCTTGGTTTCAATAAATCAATATTATCTCCCACAAATTTCTTGATTTAAATTCCTGAACAGTAACCTTTGAAGCTGCTTCTATACACAATGGGACTATGCAGGGAGTATGCAGGCCCTACAAAAACCCTTGGACAGCTTTTCCTTCTGTATTTGGTATGGACATACCTCTTACTTGCTAATTTTGACCACAGGAGTACTTATGCCACTTCCTCTGGTGGTAAATTTCCTGCGATGCATGCTTTACTTCCCTTAGTGAATTTGCTATTAAAGTCATTTAACTTATGCCATATTTTCGATTTTAAATCAGATGCAAGATCTGATTTTAGGTCTAAAAAAATACATATTATTATTTTGGATATGTATATTATTGAAATAATAATGCTCTGACACCTCATGCAATGGCAGTGTCACTTTGTGCTGGACACTAAGCAAAGAGATTTGGCTAAAACTTGTCAAATGTAGATGCAAATAGAAATTAACACCTTTCCTATGAGAATTCAAGACACTGGTTTGAACACAAATTGAATTTTAGTGAAAAAAATAAATCATATAAAAAAAAGTTGGATCACATTTTTATATGGAAGAAAGTTAAGCAATATTTTCTGTTATCTTATGTGATTGAACAAAACCTGAAAGCTTAAAACATCAAATTATTTAATAATTACAAAGTAATACTTTTTAGGACATTTAGACTGTGTGAATAATTTCTGTATCTGCTGAAGTACTTCGTGTTCACCATTCTCATGCAATATTGTTTGAGAATTTACTGCTTTTGCAATCATTTTCGTGTGAATTTTTTGGAAATGACTTTAAAGAAGTCAGCTTATGGGGAAACTTCAAAATAAATGGCAGCATTATATGACACAACATCTTGACAATCTGATGACATGAAATATCTAAAATACAGCTAACCTCATATCCTGTAGAATAAGCTTATATCTTTCTGTGAAACATAATTTGGATCAAATAATGTCTTTACTAGCTATGGTAAATGAATATAATGGCTTTTTAATTGATTCTTATACATGTGTGTACAGAGCTTCTGAAGTGACATAAAAAGTATAATTTGCATCACTTATAGACAGTAGACCTGAACCTATGGAAAGAAAAATAGCCTCCTTCAAAAATAAGTGCTATGAGTCAATATAAATAATATAAAAAAGAAGATGAAGACAAAAATCTGAAGGAGAAATCAATACTATTGATACCAGGGTAAATGGATGACACCACAGTCCCATTACCAGAGAATAGGCACAGATACGGTATGTGTATGATATAAAACTTTCAAATAAGCCAGTGGATGACACTTTTGTAGCCAAAATCTCTTCAATCATCTCTAAACTTGGATGAGGCATTTTCAATCTCTTAGCAAGGCTGTAGTCATCAAATGACAATCATAGGAACCATTTTTAAAGGATATGATGGGGCAAGGTTATCCCTAAGAAGCCAATGGTGGCAAAACTTAGGTTAAGAAACAGTGGAAAACATACCTGAGATAAATACTCATATATATATTTATAAACAAATTGGCCCCAGAGTGATACCAGTGTCTGTACAGAGGTAGAACGGAAGTAATATATTGTCTGTGCCTTTCACAGCTGTTAACTCACTGTCTCGAGTCAAATCTATTTGGTGTTTTATCTTAGATTTACAGGTGTTAAAGGAGAAATGATGTCATACTGGCATGATTTCAAGTATTAATCTATCAAAGATACATTTTCTTCGTGTCTGTTGTAGAAAAGACAAGCAAAATCAGCAATACCGCTTGGCACAAAATCTCAGATGCATTTTAACATTATAGGAAATGGTATTGGGAGTCAGAAATTTCTTCCTGGGTTAGAAGCAAGAAAGCCAGCTTAATACTGTCTATAAGTACACGGACTTATATGTCTGTGTGTAGGTGACACAGTGCTCTAGGGATGCCACTTAATTGCTTCAATATATATACCTCATTCCATTCAAAATGGCATGTTATAAAAGGCATCCACTTGGCAGATACGGCAGAGGTTCAAGCCATTCTTTCACAGGAGCAGAATATACTAAGTAGTCCCCTGTAGCATTAGACTCCTACATATGCTCGTATGAATTAACCTTCAAGTCACTAGTCTGTGAGGTCCACAAAGCAGTTCGTTTAACCCTGAAGTTGATGCAGAAGGCAAGATTCAGTTACTCATATATACATGAGATGCCCTGAAATATTCTGCCTGGCCTGCAGATCCTGTTGGAAAGAGGGGATCTGTCATAGACCTGGTTTTACATCTGCCATCCTCATGTGGATATCTCTGAGACCACTGGAAGACTCATATGTTACTCAGTGCCTCTATATGGGAAACTGATCTGCATCCTTGCTATCTTGGTGGATAGCTTCCTAAGGCAATTTATCAGCTAGAATTTCAGTTTAGCTGTTTTCAGTATTTTATGCCCTATTCTAAGAAGGATGTGCTTCTTCAAACACGAATGCTGTTCAAGGTCATTTAACTAGATACACAGTATTACCAATTAGGTCTGAAAGACCTGTTTCTGCAGAAGTTTCTGTATATCAAGACATTCAACCCAGAGAGGTTTAACTGGTGTTAGAAGGAAGATCTTTTCGCAGACTCCTGTAAAAACTTTCTTAATTAAATTGCTTTTGGACATCTCCACCTGAGCTTCAGATTAAGTTCAGAATCATCAGAGGTCATTTTTTAACATCACAGATGTTGAATTCCCTTGCTAATTCTAAATCTGATGAAAGACTACAAAATAACAAAAGGCTAAAACTCAGGGGTTACTTGATCAGAATCAGACAAGGCTACTGTATCATTTCTTCATTTCATGATTCCCTTGAAACATTTAAAGGTATATTCAGAAATGTGTGAAGGGCTCAGGTGCAAGAGGCCTGGAGTTTAAAAGTGTTTTCTATGCCTTGTGTTATTTATTAAACAAGTAGTTCTCTTTCCTAATAGCACACTGATTTTAAATTGCTTTGTTAGAGAAGCACTGAAACAGTAATTGCACCTCTGAAATGCTCGTTTGAGCATGCCTTTCTTTGCTTAACAAAATTTTACACCTCCATATGTTGTTTAAAAAACTTTATTTTTACTTTATGTACAAATTTTAATGAAATTCATTTGCCATTTGAAAACACCAAGCAATAATTCAGTTTTGTATTTTTATGTTTATCTCTTTAATAGCATAAAGCAAGAATTTTAAAATTATCCTTTATTTTTTTCTCTCCATGAGAGATTGTGAAGACTAAATTGAAGGTCAGAATATGGGAACACATAATTCCAGAGTGTAACCATTGATGCATGACAGATCTGGTAATAAAAATGTCTAACTTCTGCTAGCATAGTTGATAAAAGGCTGTTGTTAATAAACCTTTACAAATGACAGAGTCTTGATAAAAGTAACTTTTACTATAACAGCAAATACGATAGTATTGTGCATTTAATTCTAGTAAAGTTTTCATGACTCATAAGCAAATCGATAAAACATATTCTGACTTGGCACTAAGATCAGACATAATAGATATCTCTGATTTACTGTCAATATTACAACATAATCAATAAAGAGTTAAATTGCCAGGAAAAGAATATTTGATTCTTTGTTTCATATATGAAAATACAATACCTTCATACTCTTGGAATATGATTGCCTATAGAATCATAGAATCATA
>WBMW01004743.1:66419-82929 GCA_013396635.1 Penelope pileata | reverse complement strand
AAAAAAAAAAACAAACAAAGGAGAAAAGGGAACTTATGGACATGAGCTGAGAGGCGGAGAAAGAGGGGAGGGGAAACGAGCCCGGCCAAGTTAAAATTCCGACGGAGAAGTTGCAGCTGAACTATAGAGTCTAGACAACCATTCACCGACTGGCCCCGATTGTTATATAGCCTCTATTGTCTTAATTAACCATTTTAGCTGAAATGGGAGCAGACAAATCTTTTCTCTGGCGTCCCACCCCTCCTCTGGGCACACTCATGCAGACAAACACGCGGCCGAGTCAAGTGCTGTGATTTAAAAACCCCTCCGCCTCCACCCACCCGCACCCTCACCCCTTTTTTTTTTGGGGGGGGAATCTTTGCAAGGTTCCTTGAGAAAATGCCTCCCCAACGCAGCACGGGGAGAGGGGCTGCTGGAGGTGGGGGGAGAGAAATGCAAATCCTGACGCAACGCGAATGGGAACCAACGCGTTGGTTCTTTGCATCTCCCCGTGTGCTTTATTAAGCGTTATTGCCGTGCAATTTTTTTTAAAAAAATTTATTTTTAGTGCTGTGCGTGTTTTATTGGTGACTTTAGTGGGTCGAACAACTCGCTGCTTTGTTTTACGGAGTTGTTTCTGGATTTGGGGGGAATGGTTTGAGGGCATCGTGGGCCTTGGGAATGGCCAACGCCAATGGCCGTGCCTTGATGGGCCTTGGGAATGGCCAACGCCAATGGCCGTGCCTTGATGGGCCTTGGGAATGGCCAACGCCAATGGCCGTGCCTTGATGGGCCTTGGGAATGGCCAACGCCAATGGCCGCGCCTTGATGAGCCTTGGGAATGGCCAACGCCAATGGCCGTGCCTTGATGGGCCTTGGGAATGGCCAACGCCAATGGCCGTGTCTTGGGAATGGCCAATGGCCCTTGGGAATCTCTGTGGCACGCTCTTGGGAGGCTGAAGCTAAAAAATAAATAAATAGGAGCACCAAACTCCCTCCTCATGACCCCAGCAGCAATGTAGGAGCCCGGAGGAGCCCTTCATGAGCCCCATTGCTCAAATGGGAGAACCCATCCAGCAACGGGGCCGGGTGCCAGCATCACCCGTCTTCACCCTGAGCAGATTTTGGGCATCTCTGTAGAGCAGCACCGAGAGCTTGCACACGGGAATAGGGGGGACCAACTCGTTTTCTGCCCATGTGTCAAGGTGCAAACTTGATTGTAAAGGAAAGAAATTAGCGACAATTATCGTCATGGAGCCGGGCTGCAGCGCTTTGATGGAAAAGGGCTGGGAGCTGGGAGCTCTGCAGGGCAAACACGGGGGTGTGCAAAGGTGAGAGGGGGTGAACGTGCCAGGGTCTGCTCAAAAAAAGGTGATTTTAGCACATCAAAGCCCTCTGCACCTCGAGAGCTGCGGAGATGCTCAGGGAAACAAGGGGGAAATCGAAGGGTGGGGAGCAGCCACGTGCCCAGAGCACATTGGGAACCACAGGCACCGGTGGAGGAGCACAGAGAGGGATGGAAAAGCCTTTGCTGAGTGCATTTCTGAGGGTTGCTGGAACTGGAGACCCCACGACAGAGCCTCTGACCCCTTCCTGCATCACTGAGTGCTGTAACTCATGGGGATGGGCAGAGAGAAGGGAGAGCTCTGCAAAGAGCTCGGGTGCAAGCAGGGAGCGTGGTGCACGCAAGCCTCAAAACCCAGACCCCAAATCTTCAGCAGCAAATTGAGGAGCAGGGAGGAAGCTCTCCCTGGGTTCTGCTCGTTCCTACAGCTGTGCAGGGCTTTGCTGCAGGAGGTGAGGGAGGCAGAGGCGTAAACGGGCCGTGCTCTGTGCATTGTGTGCATGCTTCATGCATCCTGTGCATGCTCCATGCATCGTGTGCATGCTCTGTGCATTGCATCGTGCATGCTCTGTGCATTGTGTGTGCAATCCATGCATCCTGTACATGCTCCATGCATTGTGTGCACACTCTGTGTATTGCATTGTGCATGCTCTGTGCGTTATGTGCACGCTCCACGCATCCTGTATATGCTCCATGCATTATGGGCACGCTCTGTGCATTGCATTGTGCATGCTCTGTGCGTTATGTGCACGCTCCACGCATCCTGTATATGCTCCATGCATTATGGGCACGCTCTGTGCATTGCATCGTGCATGCTCTGTGCATCGTGTGCTTGCTCTGTGCATTATGTGTGCACTCCATGCATCCTGTACATGTTCCATGTATTGTGTGCACACTCTGTGCATTGCATTGTGCATGCTCTGTGCATTGTGTGCATGCTCTGTGCATTGCATTGTGCACACTCTGTGCATCACCTGCATGCTCAGCGTATCCCATGCACACTCCATGCATTGTGTGCAAGCTCCGTGCATTGTTTGCTGCTCCATGCATCACCTGCATGCTCAGTGTACCACGTGCACTCTGCATTGCATGCAAACTCCGTGCACCATGTGCATGCTCCGTACATCCTGTACATGATCTGTGCACCCTGTGCATGCTCTGTGCACTGTGTGCAAGCTCCATGCATTGTTTGCTGCTCCATGCATCATGTGCATGCTCTGTGCACCGTGTGCAAGCTCCATGCATCCACCCAGGAGAGCAGGAGCAAGGCACGTGCTCTGCAAAGGGACTGGAGAGGTCCCCAGGGTGGCCAAGGTGCTGGTGCATGGGGTCCTCATCCTCATTAAGGCCTCCGGGCACGAGCTTAATGCTACCTCTAATAACAATAATTCATCTGCCTGATCTGATGAGGTTAGGCTCGTTTGATTTTTTGCAAAACACCTTTAATCACCCTGCAACCCCCCCCTCGCCGTTACAAACGGAGCCGCCGCAAACAATCTCAGCAATCCAGCTTTTATTTTTGGCAATCCCTTTTTATATATATTTTTTTCAATGCAAGAAAGGCAGTTGTAAAAAAAAAAAATCCTTGAAAAATACGAACAAGACAGAGAAAACATTAACAAGGCCCCGTGCTTTCTGCTAAAGTGCCTTCATTTCATTATCATTAAATTTGCCTAGTAATTAGATTTCGGTGCATGAATATTTTAAAAAAAAACGTAACAGACAGGCTGTCAAAAAAAAGCACGACAACATCAATTCGATAATTTTTTAGACAGAGACATTCAGAAGCAATTAACACCGATTTCCTGGGTTTGGAGACGTTTTTTCCTTTTCTTCTTTGTCTTGGAGGGGATTTTTGCTTTGTGTTCTTCACCTGAAATGGGAAGAAAAAGGGAAATCTGTAAATATCGGTGCTGCTGCTCAGGCTTTTGTCCTCCCCTGCCCACTCCCCCCATCCCCATGGGGTCACACACTGGGACCCCCCCACTCCTGCAGGAGCTGCTTCAATCAAGGTTGCACGAAGCCCAGCCTTGATCTCCAGGAATTTTTGCTGAAAGCGGTGATTTTGGTCACCATTTGCATAATTGTACGGGGACGTGCTCGCCGGTTCCCTAATTGCACGACCTGTGCTCGATGCTGCTGCTTGCAAAGGGCCAACCCAAGGTGATGCTGTGCCCGTGCAAGCACTCCCCATGGCTGTGCAGAGTGCATGGAGCATGCACAGATCGAGCACTGCACTGCAAAATGGTGCATGGAGCATGCACAGATCGAGCACTGCACTGCAAAATGGTGCATGGAGCATGCACAGATCGAGCACTGCACTGCAAAATGGTGCATGGAGCATGCAAAAACTGAGCACCATGCTGCAAAATGGTGGATGGAGCATGCACAGACTGAGCACTGTGCTGCAAAATGGTGCATGGAGCATGCACAGATCGAGCACTGCACTGCAAAATGGTGCATGGAACATGCAAACACTGAGCAGCAAAACCGTGCATGGAGCAGGCACAGACTGAGCACCGTGGTGCAAAATGGTGCATGGAGCACGCACAGACTGAGCACTGCACTGCAAAATGGTGCATGGAGCATGGAAAAACTGAGCACCAAAATGGTACATGGAGCATGCACAGACCAAGTACTGCACGGCAAAATAGTGCATGGAGCATGGAAAAACTGAGCAGCAAAACCGTGCATGGAGCATGCACAGACTGAGCACCATGCTGCAAAATGGTGCATGGAGCATGCAAAGATCGAGCACTGCGCTGCAAAACGGTGCATGGAGCATACAAAAACTGATTACCAAAATGGTGCATGGAGCATGCACAGATCGAGCACTGCACTGCAAAATGGTGCATGGAGCATGCACAGATCGAGCACTGCACTGCAAAATGGTGCATGGAGCATGCACAGATCGAGCACTGCACTGCAAAATGGTGCATGGAGCATGCACAGATCGAGCACTGCACTGCAAAATGGTGCATGGAGCATGCACAGATCGAGCACTGCACTGCAAAATGGTGCATGGAGCATGCACAGATCGAGCACTGCACTGCAAAATGGTGCATGGAGCATGCACAGATCGAGCACTGCACTGCAAAATGGTGCATGGAGCATGCACAGATCGAGCACTGCACTGCAAAATGGTGCATGGAGCATGCACAGATCGAGCACTGCACTGCAAAATGGTGCATGGAGCATGCACAGATCGAGCACTGCACTGCAAAATGGTGCATGGAGCATGCACAGATCGAGCACTGCACTGCAAAATGGTGCATGGAGCATGCACAGATCGAGCACTGCACTGCAAAATGGTGCATGGAGCATGCACAGATCGAGCACTGCACTGCAAAATGGTGCATGGAGCATGCACAGATCGAGCACTGCACTGCAAAATGGTGCATGGAGCATGCACAGATCGAGCACTGCACTGCAAAATGGTGCATGGAGCATGCACAGATCGAGCACTGCACTGCAAAATGGTGCATGGAGCATGCACAGATCGAGCACTGCACTGCAAAATGGTGCATGGAGCATGCACAGATCGAGCACTGCACTGCAAAATGGTGCATGGAGCATGCAAAAACTGAGCACCATGCTGCAAAATGGTGGATGGAGCATGCACAGACTGAGCACTGTGCTGCAAAATGGTGCATGGAGCATGCACAGACTGAGCACCATGCTGCAAAATGGTGCGTGGAGCATGCAAAAACTGAGCATCAAAATGGTGCATGGAGCATGCAAAGATCGAGCACTGCACTGCAAAATGGTGCATGGAGCATGCAAAGATCGAGCACTGCACTGCAAAATGGTGCATGGAGCATGCAAAGATCGAGCACTGCACTGCAAAATGGTGCATGGAGCATGCAAAGATTGAACACCATGCTGCAAAATGGTGCATGGAGCATGCACAGTCTGAGCATTGCACTGCAAAATGGTGCATGGAGCATGGAAAAACTGAGCACCAAAATGGTGCACGGAGCATGCACAGATCAAGCACTGCATTGCAGAACAGTGCACCACCGAGCACCCGACTTAAGCACAGGTGGATGCGAAAAATCTGCATTTTCCCCTTATCATCGCCATCATTTGGGGCAATTTAAGAACACACAAAACAGCCACACAGAAAGAAAATCCCAGACCTCAGCTCGGGTCATGCCTTCCCGAAATCTCCTTTGCAAGGTTTTATCGGCAAGAGCAGGGAGTGGAAGCAGTTGGTACAAGCAGCTGAAAGACCAAATCAAAAGCATGTGAGCAGATTAAAGAATCAATCTCCCCGTTTGATGCAGAGGAAATCCCACTAATTATAAAGAAGGGGCTTATTTCCTGGAGTCACTCTGTTTGAAGTCATCAAAACTTGTAATACTTAATTGCTCTGCTTGATGGAATCCGTAGGATCGAGCCCCTCTGTTTGCTGGCCCTATTGCTGGCTTTGGGGTTCTGGGGGTGGTGGGGATGCTCCTCCCGCACCTCTGCTGGCAAAGAGCTTCAGAATGAGGAATTTGGGATTCTGGAATTGAGGAATTTGGGATGGAATGCGTTTGCCTCATCCTAATCCTCGAGCAGGGGAGGGAGTGGCTGCCACGAGCTCTCAGCAGCAGCCAATGGGCAAATGGAGGCTGCGGCCACGGGTTGGAAATAACCCACGTGGATTATTTTTTTGGGGGAAAAACACACGGAATGACACGTGGACACGGGACCTTCTCAGAGCTGGGGTGAGGGCAGGGAGGGCCAAGGGCTGCCAGGTGGCCCCAGGGCAAAGTTTGGCTGCGTGTGGCCAGGATGGGTTTGCTCGAGGGCCGTTCCCACAGAGCACCCACCATAAAGCTGCGGGTTCTGAGGCCAGGGAGGAGAATCACTCCTTCCATTAACGAATAAATAATCATTAAAATAAATTAGCGGTAATCGTATCTTTCCGAATTGCTCTCAATCTTTTCCAGCTCGGCTGGAGAATTTGGGGATCTCCACCTGTGCCCACCCTACAGCATCCAATAGCATCTCCCACCCTGTGGTATCATCTTCCACCCTATAGCATCTCCCACCCTATAGCATCCTATAGCATCATCTCCCATCCTATAACATAGCCCACCCTATAGCATCATCTTCCACCCTATAGCATCTCCCACCCTATAGCATCTTATAGCATCATCTCCCATCCTATAGCATCTCCCACCCTGTAGCACCCTATAGCATCATCTCCCATCCTATAGCGTCTCCCACCCTATAGCATCATCTCCCCCCCATAGCATCTCCCACCCTATAGCATCATCTCCCACCCTATAGCACCTCCACGGGCCCCAGCACCGCTGGGTGTTGGTTGGTGGCCCCACTGTGCTGTCACTATGGGGGCAGAGCAGGGGGAGCACCCAGGGACCCCGCACCAAAGTTCTGCACATACCAAGGGAACGCACCAGGAACGCTGCTGGGAGCCATGAGGCTTCACAGCCTGGAATTGGGGGCAAAAAGGGTTTTTTTTTCTTTCCTGAGAAGGAAGAAAGCTGCTAAGCCCCAGCTGGGGAATGGAGCGGGTGTGAGCAGAGGGACTGGGAGATTTTGGGACACCCAAAGTGGTGGCTGTGCTGCACCCCAGTGCTGTGCTCGCTCACACCTGGGAGGGGGAGATCCCTATTTCCTACCCACAACAGCTGCTCTGGGCCCCCCCAGCATTCCCCAGGCTCCAGCATCGACGTGTTGGGGTCAGCATCACCCAGTGCTGGGCCCCTCCTCCCCCAACCCACAGAAGCAGGGAATGGGAACGGTCTGAGATGGACCCAAAATAAAGTTTTCACCCCTCCCAGCTCCTTGTCCCCCCCATAACTCCTTCCCTGGCAGAGCAACGCGAGGAGCCGAGAGACTGCAAGGTCCTTGGCTCTGCTCAACGCTTCCAGGCAATGAGGGTGAAGAATCGCTGTGATACCACCTTTGTTTCACCTCTAGAACCAAGCAGCTTCGTGCCAAACGCTACGAGAAAGCCAACGTCTGTCCCAGCCAGAAACTGAGACCCCCTCACCCACGTCCTCACCCCGATGGAACTGAGAAGGACCCCATGGGAGTGCCATGGGTGGGGGTTTGTCCCTCGCCTTCAGCTCTGGGGTCTGGGAGGAGGAGAAGGGAATGCCTGCATTGTTCCAACTGGGATTGGATGGGGGAATTGGGTTTTATCCCAAGAGGTTTTCTAGGGTTGGGATCAGCTCTGCTCATGGAGGACACCCACACCCCCCCCACCCTCTGCCCTATGGGCACAGCCAACCCCACAACCAATGGGCGCTCCCTTGGCCCCCCAGATCAAGAGACCCCAACCCACCCCAAAACCCAACCCCATCACCCATCCACAAGGTCTGGATGCCCGCTGGCCCCACGGGACCGGGGGGCTCGGAGCCCCCCGCCGCCAGCAGCGCGGCCGAGGTCCGTTTGTCACTTTTCCTTCATTATTTGCAGTTTGTACACAGGCGTCATTAGGGATTCATTCCGTTTCCCTAGCAGCAGGCATTAAGTCTGGCTTCCCGTTCCCCCCTCTCTCTCCCTTCTCTCGCCAGCGCCCTTTATTTTTAGTGTCTTATTTACAGTTTGACAGAGTAACTGTAACCCTTGCAAGCTACTCCAGCGGCTTTAATCGGGGGAATAATGGGTCCTGTCTGGCGATGAATAGAATTTAGGGGACAGATTGTTCCACACTCGCCCGGTGGGGGTAATTTATTTATGTGCGCACTTGTCAGGAGGAGAAAGGGATGGGGGATCTGTATGCGGCGAGGACATCGCGCCGCTGAAAGGCGGAGGGGAAGGGAGAATGGAGCCAAATGGAGCCCCCCCGGCAGCTGAATGCCTCCGGTGGCCGTGAACTTGGAAGGGCTGAAAGCCCCATTCCCAGGCTCCGGGCACGTCAGCGGGGCTGTGTGCTGCCGGCGTCGGGGCTCGGGGTCCAGATGGGTCCGGGAGCGATGGGCAGCCCTCCCCGGCTCTGCCCGCATAGCGGCGGCGAGGGGAGCACGTCCCATAGCAACGGTACAGTAGCGGCGGCACAGCGGGGGGCTGGGAAGAGAGGCAAAGCCCTCGGCAAAAATACAGGATGGGTCCAGACAATGGGTCGCTCTCATATCATAAATTACACGGCGGCGACAAAAGGGGACGGATCTCGGCCCCCTCTGCCCCATCCCACAGCCCCCGGGCATCGAGGGTGCAGCACCCGTGGGCGTTGCATTTGGGTGATGCATTTGGGTGATGCATTTGGGTGATGCATTTGGGTGATGCATTTGGGTGGTGCATTTGGGTGTTGCATTTGGGTGTTGCATTTGGGTGATGCATTTGGGTGATGCATTTGGGCATTGCATTTGGGTGTTGCACTTGGGTGATGCATTTGGGTGTTGCACTTGGGTGGTGCATTTGGGTGTTGCACTTGGGTGGTGCATTTGGGTGTTGCATTTGGGCGTTGCATTTGGGCGTTGCATTTGGGTGCTGCATTTGGGTGCTGCATTTGGGTGCTGCATTTGGGTGATGATGCGTTTGGGTGATGATGCATTTGGGGAGAAAACCCCTTTGCTCTCCCCACCATCCCCTGAGCACCCGCTGCTCTGCATTCTCCCATCGCAGCTGATGCTCGTCCTGCCCGTGTTCTGCTCCCCTTCTGCTATCACAGAAAGAAAAAACCCCTTTTTTTCTCCTATTTCCTCTCTATGGCTCAAGGCCTGGAGTGTTTTGTGTTCATTGCTGATGGCTCCGTGGCTCAGCACTGCTTCTCCCATGGGCTTTTGCCCGGGGTGGGGAAGGTTCTCCCCAAGGGATGGGATCCCATGGGCTCTCCCTGGTCCCTGGCAGCGTCAAGCTGGAGAAATCACAGAACCATTAAGGTTGGAGAAGACCTCTGAGATCACCACGTCCAACCACAGAGGAGAAGGGGCTCAGCCTGTGGGTGTAATTACGCTTTCTGCCTAATTGAAGACCCTCTGTGCCACCAGCATGGTACCGAGGCAACTCTGCTCTGGCCAATGCTCCTCGCAGTGCTACGGCCGCAGGGCTTTGCCTTATAGGACGTGGCTGTAGGACTGGGATCACCCAGCCCCAGGCTCCTACCCATCACCACCCCCACCTTTCAGAGCTCCAACCAGCTGGAGGATGGCACAGGAGCACCGAGCTGCACCGAGAGCCCCAGGACGTCCTCCCCAAAGCACGGAGAAGATGCACGAAGCCTTCAGGTGGCACTGAGGGACGGGGCAACGACAGAACTCAGCGGCTCGAGTCGATTGAGTGGATGATCCTGGAGCTCTTTGCCAACCCAGGTGGTTCTCTGGCTGCAGGACGGTTCCTGGTGCTCCTCCACCCCGAGGACCGAGGGCGATGCTGAGCTCAGGGTGATGCCCCAAGGCCGGGGGACCAGCACCCAACCCATCCCAGCACCCACCTCAGGGAAACCCTTCCCTTGGCAGAGAGACCCAGGGCTCTCCTGGAGCTGAGCTCGAGCCAAGGCAAGAGCACTCAAATATACTTAAAAAACACCAAAAAAAAGAGGTGTTCCCATCAGAAACCCCAAAGGCTTTGGCTGCCTGCACCCTGGAGAGCCCTGCAACACCGCGGTGGGACCCGGAGCGGGGACCCTCGGCCGGGGACAATGATGGTCTATTCTGCTGATCACAAGCCTAATCCTCTTTGGTTTTTAATTGGCATTTGGGCTAAGCTGATTTAAACCTCTTCACCTTGTTGGGTCCCCCCCTCCTCCCTTCTTTTTTTTCTTTTTTTTTTTTTTTTTGGACCAAATAACAACGCTGCCATCACCAAGTCCCCGGCACAATGACATCTTTGTGCGAGGGCGAGAGGAGAGGAAAGGGGAAGGGAGGGGGGAGCGGGGAAATGTGCTGAACCCACTCGGAAACAATGCGGGGTTTGTGATTCAGCCCTGACCACTGGCAGAGCACCCGCTTCAGCTGCGCCTTGTTAATAAATGCCTGTCCCATCGGGCTCCCCCCGGCCCCTCCACCTCCACCTGTGCCTCCCAGTGCCCCCCACAGCCTCACCATCATCTCTTGGTTCTCCCAGCACAGGGATGCTCAGGTCTTGTCCCCAGGGATGCTCGGTGCTGCCCAGCGCAGGGATGCTCTGGTCCTGTCCCCAAGGGATGCTCTGGTCCTGTCCCCAAGGGATGCTCAATGTCCCCACAGCCCAGTGCCAGCCGTGCTCTGCATTGCTCCACGCTGGAAGGAGGAGGAAGAGGAGGAGGATGATGAAGGTGCACGCGGCAAAAATGCCCCCCAGGGTGGATCCTTTCCTTTCCAGCCCCCACTTCTGCGTTCACGCAACGGTGAGACGCGATTTAAGCTAAACCCAAAACCAACAGCAACACCTTCGTTGCCCTCCTCCCCATTTCAAAGACACCAAAGAGAACCTCGAAGGATGCTGCTTGGTTTTTGGAGGATTGGGAATTAAAACAGGGACGGTCTGGAATAAAACCATGGGGTGTGAGAGGCTGTGCCAGGGGTTGCCCCTCGCTCCCCATAGCCTTGTGCCCACCCCTGCCATGGGGCTCAGCCCTAAGGGCTGGGGCTTCAGGAAAGCCATGAAAATGAATTCACTTACCAGGAAATTCCTTGTGAAATTTCACTGGGATCCAGGCGCTGCCGTTTGCTGGTCAGAAAATGGATGGAGCATGGCATGGGGGGAACCTACGCTCATCCCTGGTGGGGAAAGAAAGAGAAAAAAAGGGATGAGAATGGGATAAATGTCAGCCTCGGACCCTCTCGCTGCCCTATAGGAGATCATGGCCACGTTTGAGATGAGGGAGCATTCACCCAACACCCCCTGTCCCCAAAACCTCCAGCCCCAGGCGCCCAGCAATCACAAGGTAGGACCAAATCCATCCCAAAAAAACCCAAACCCCAACCCCACAACCCAGGGTGTGTGCAGATATGGGGACAGCTCCGTGCTGCCTCGGGTCACCCCTACAGATTTATTTTGTTTTTAAATATCAATCTGCTTTCTCCACAGTCTACACATAAACACCCAGTGCAGAATTTAGTTGGAGTGTTTAACAGAGGAAGGCATTTGGGACAGAGAAAGATCCTTTTCCCTTGCTTTTCAGTCCCGTAAATCATTGATAATCTTACAGAAAGCAGCAAGACTGAGCAGTGATAGGAAGCAATAACGCAGGGATGGAGGCTCAGCAGCACGGGGCCGCGATGCCCATGCTCATCCCCCACCCTATGACCACGTCCCGGTGCAAAAGCGACAAAAAAGCACAAAAATCCCCCGGTGCAGACAAATGGATCCAAGCAGCCAGCAATCAGCTGAGCTGCTAAGAGCCTTAGCGCATTTTTGTGGGCGTTAGGGAAGCGATTCCCATTCCTGCACGCTCAGGGATGGATGCGTTGGGTCGGCTCCGTGACATCGGTGCTCCCAGGGATGGCAGAAACACCCCCAGAATGGGCACAGGGTGATGGAGACCATGCTCCAACCCAATGGAAAAAAAAAAAAAGAGATTTATTTGGCTTGAAACCACGCGTTTTTGGTTGTGTTGGTTTGCCTTCGTTCCCATCGCGCTGGGGTTAAGCTCACTCTGCTTATTTCCACTTTTGAGTTTCTCATGGCAACAGGGAGATGGGGAGAAATCAGGAAGAACAAATCCAGCCTCACCCAGCACCGAGTTTATCACCTCAAACCACCAGTGTCTTCCATTGGAGGCTGGAGATAGAGCATCCCAAAATCCCTCAAGTGCCAAAAAAATCGATGAACCAAATCAGGTGATATCCCTGCTCCTGTCTGATCCCAATGCCACTGCTCCATCCCAACAAACCACCCCAATCCTACATCACCCCGGGCTGGGTGAAGCCCTCTGGACGACACATGGTACAGGGATGATCTTAGTTGTGTGCTGCGTTGATTAATTTTTTTTTTCCCCCTTAAACAATCACAAAATGTTCTCGGTGATGGAGAAATAGGTGTTGTGTTTTTCTAGTCCAAAAAGAGGGGGAAAAAAATAAAATTCAACAGCTGTTTCCTTGATATTTTTGCAATATGTGAAAATATAAATATCAGCTGAAGCCACTACAGGAGAATTTGTCAGCAAAAAGCCAAAATATCCCATGTGGCATGGAGCGTTTTTTAATCATTACAAAAAAAAAATTGATAAAAGGGATTGGGTGTTTGCTTCGGTCTCATCCCCGGTGCGGAGGTGGCCAAGGAGGGGACAAGGACATGGGGCCATGGATGGGATGTGGGGCCTTGTGTAGGGATGGGGACCATGGGTAAGGATTTAGGGTCATGGGTAGTTATGGGGGAACCACGGATATGATGCAGGACCGTGAGTAGGGATGGGGAAGCATGGGTGCAGTGCAGGACCATGGATAGGGATTTAGGGTCGTGGATAGGGCTGGGGGACCATGGGTAGGGATTTAGGGTCATCGATAGGGATGGAAGATCATGGCTAGGGATTTAGGGTCATGAATGTGGATGGGGGACCATGGGTAGGGATGGGGAGACCATGGGTAGGGGTGGGGGACCGTGGATAGGGATTTAGGGTCATGGGTAGGGATGGGGGACCGTGGGTAGAGACATAGGGCCACGGATAGGGATGAAGGAGCATGGATAGGGATTTAGGGTTATGGATAGGGATGGGGGACCAGAGGCAGGGATATAGGGCCATGGGTAGGGATGGGGGATCATGGATAAGGGGTTGAGGGTCATGGATAGGGATGGGGGACCATGGGTAGGGATGGGGAGACCATGGGTAGGGGTGGGGGACCGTGGATAGGGATTTAGGGTCATGGATAGGGATGCGGGACCATGAGTAGGGATATAGGGTCACGGGTAGGGATGGAGAACCATGGATAAGGGATGTAGGGCCACGGATGCAATGTGGAGCCATGGGTAGGGATGGGGGATCATGGATAAGGGATTTAGGGTCATGGATAGGGATGGGGGACCATAGGCAGGGAAATATGGCCATGGGTAGGGATGGGGGATCATGGATAAGGGATGTATGGTCATGGATAGGGTTGAAGGACCATGGATAGGGATTTAGGGTCATGGATAGGGATGGGGGGCCATAAGCAGGGATATAGGGCCACGGGTAGGGATGGAGAACCATGGATAAGGGACGTAGGGCCACGGATGCAACGTGGAGCCACGGGTAGGGACGGGGAACCACGCACGGGGTTGTAGGGCCATGGGTTGGGTGCGGGGAGGATGCAGCCCAGCGCACGGCGGGGAGCGAGGATCGGCCATTTTGCGTCGGCTGCCTAAAATGGTGGCTCGCACCTTTTTCCCTTCCTGCTACCGTTGCAGCACGCATGCACCCGCGGGGAGGGGAGGGAGCGGGGCCGCGGCCCCCCGCACACGAGGGCATCGGGAACGGGAGCCAAGATGGAATTAGAGGGGGGAAATTAAAGCAGGGGAAAGGGGGGGAGAGGGAAGGATGCGCTCGCCTCGCCACGGCCCATCCGCCCTTGGCTTTTGTGCGTCCTGCGGAAGGGAGAAGCAGGAAGGCATGGAGGGGGGAAAAATGGGGGGAAAAAAGGAAAAAAAAAAAAGAAAAAAAAGAAACACAGCGTTCGGGGGAGGACGGCGGAGGGGGGAGGGATGGGCGGGGGGCGCGGGGAAATCTTCCCTCCTTTCTTCGCCGACCCCCCCTTCGCCCTCCCCGCAATCCCGCTTTGACTTTTCCCACAGAAGTAGCCAACCTCCAAGAATGCAAATGACATTCATTATGCAAATGCATGCAAATCAGGTTTAACTATCGGAAGAAGGGCTCGGAATTTCTAATGGGTTAACCCTTTCGCGTGCAACCACGACAAACAAGAGCCCGCGTCGTGCTCGGGGCTTTGTGCTGCTCTGTCCCTCCCCGGGCACCATGGCCCCATACCCACACCGGGGTCCCCACGGTCCCCAGGGAGGGGGACGAGGGCCACGGGGTGGAACAAAGCACCAGGGACACAACAACAACAACAAAAAAATCCCCATTGGCGTGGGAGCGGCTGCCCCTTCGTTAGACGCCGGCGGGAGATTGAGACAAAGCAGGCTGGGATGGAGAATTTGAAGGAGGAAAAAAAAAGGAAAAAAGAAGCTGAAAAATGGGTTATGATCATAGAAATTTTAAATCTATCCCCATGGGGCAATGGCAAAAGACGATGGCATCTTCCAAGGTTTGGCCATTTGCATCCAAACCACTCATGGCGTCGGCGTAGAGCCACCATCCCATCTTCCCACGGCAAATAAATGTCCCCAAAATCCCAGTTTCATCCTTTTTTTTGGCATGGGGAAAAAATAGAATTTGAATAAAAAATGATCTGATTTTCCCCAGTGTTGTCATCACCTGGATGGAGGGATGGGAACAAGGGCGATGGGGCCGTGCTGGGCTCAACACAAAACCCCAGAGCAAAGCCTCAGTGCAGGGAACGCACCCAGAGACGCGTGCGTGGCATCGTTATAAATAATTAACAGCCATGCTCTTATTGATTAGCGATCATAACGCATCTTAATGCCTTCACTGCATAAGAATTGCGTGCATGGAGTGAAATGCACCTTTATTTTGTTGTTTGTTTTCTGTTTATCCCGCATGGGTTGGGTTTTTTTTCCTTTCTTTTGCTGAAAATCTCACGTTATTTAAGCTGGAAGCTGCTGTGGGGAGGAGTGGTGTTGGATATCAGGGCAAGAATTTCCCAAATTTTAAGGGAATGGCTAGAAACACCGAAAAAAACAATCAATTTTTGGCAGCTTGGTGCGCTCCCAAATGGAAGTGCCCCCAATTATTGGTCCTATATTTTCCATATAGGAAAAATTCCCTTTATTTCTTTCACCTTATCAGACCTCTCCGCAATCTACAACATCCAGCACTTCTGCAAACCTCGTGTCAAAAAAAAAAAAATTAAATATAGAAGTGAGTCAGCCCAATCCTTCCCAAAAAAATAGGATGAAGGAAGACTAAAAATAAACAATTTGGGGTTCTTTGTGTGCCCTCCATCCTCCAGCTTGGCATCTCCCAGCTGCTGCATCCTATGGATGCTTTTAAGCCCCAAAATCTTTCATTTCCACGTGCTTCCAGAAGCTGGGAATTTATTTATTTCCGATCGTTATTTTGATTTTTGGGATAATTAGTGAAAGCACAGAATTGCCATTCTTCTGGCGAAGGCGATGCCGCCCGGCATCTTCTTCTTGCCCCTGACTCATCTGCAGCATCACCACCACATCGCTCTGCTGAGGAAGCAAACTTCTCTCCTGCTTCCTCCCCAGCACAAAAATTGCAAAAAATTATCACTGGGGTGGGACGGGGACGGGTCGGGGTTTGCTCGGCAGATACCTGGTGCTGGTGGTGGCATCCCCGGGGGTGGGGAGGGGAAGCTCACGGCTCCAGCGCGGCACAGAGATCGCTGCGCTCCATCCAATCCCCCCTGGAGTCATGGGAGAAAGCGGGAAGCATCGTTTTCACCAAAAGTGCTTTTTTTTAGAAGTAGTTCTCCATTTTTCCCCAGTTTTTTTATCCATTTGTTTCCGTTTTCCCCCAGCTTTCCCCCATTTTTCCCTATTTTTTTCCATTTTCCTCCACTTTCCCGCAGTTTTCCCCAATTTTTCCCCATTATTTTTCCATTTTCTCCCATTTTCCCTCAGTTTTCACCAATTTTTCCCCATTTTTTCCCCATTTTTTCCGTTTTCCCCCAGTTTTCCCCATTTTTTTCCCCATTTTTTCCAGTTTCCCCCCAATTTTTCCCCATTTTTTTCCAGTTTCCCCCAGGTTTCCCCATTTTTTCCCCAGTTTTTCCATTTCCCCCAGTTTTCCCCAATTTTTTCCCCATTTTTTCCAGTTTCCCCCAGTTTTCCCCAATTTTTTCCCCATTTTTTTCCAGTTTCCCCCAGGTTTCCCCAATTTTTTCCCAATTTTTTTCCATTTTCCCCCATTTTCCCCCAGTTTTCCCCATTTTTTCCCCATTTTTTCCCATTTTTTTCCAGTTTCCCCCAGTTTTCCCAATTTTTCCCCATTTTTTTCCATTTCCCCCCATTTTCCCTCAATTTTCCTCAAATTTTTCCCCATATTTTTCCATTTTCTCCCAATTTTCCCCAGTTTTTTCCCCATTTTTTTCCAGTTTCACCCAGTTTTCCAAATTTTTACCCATTTTTTTCCACTTTCCCCCAGTTTCCCCCAAATTTTTCCTCATTTTTTTCATTTTCCCCCAGTTTTCCCCAATTTTTTCCCCATTTTTTTCCATTTTCCCC
>WBMW01004740.1:224624-246086 GCA_013396635.1 Penelope pileata | reverse complement strand
TGCTCTGCCTCGATGTCCCCGTGGTGTCCCCATGGTGTCCCCACGGTGTCCCCAGGCTGCACATGGGATCTGCAGCGAGCTGGGGGGGCTGGGAGGGGGTGTCTTGGTCCTTGGTTCCTTTGGGTGCTGCCTCTCAGCAGGGCTGGGTGCTGGGAAACGTTCCCCAGAGCGGTCAGGCACTGACACAGCTCCCAGGGGTGGGGGAGTGCCCGTCCCTGGGGGGGGTTCGGAGCCGTGGGGATCTGGCACGTGGGGACATGGCTGAGTGGGCATGGGGGCATGGGCTGGGGTTGGGGTGGGGGCCTCCGAGGGCTTCTCCAGCCTTAATGAGTCTGAGTGGGCACAGTGGGGTTGGGTTGATGGTTGGACCTGGTGATCTTGGAGGTTTGTTCCAACCTTAATGACTGATTCTCTCAACTGTGGGGATGTGGCGCTGGGGCCATGGCTCAGTGGGCATGGGGGGATGGGCTGGGCTTGGGCATGACGATCTTGGAGGCCTTTTCCAACCTGCATGATGCCACGATTCTGTGATGCTGTGATTCTATCCTGTGTTATGTTGCACACCTTGCCCCCCTCCTCCAGGGGATCACAGCTCGTGTGGGCAGCGTTGGTTCTTGGTGGCCTGTGGGACAGCTCCTGCAGCCTCCTCTCCTCTCCTCTGCTCCCCCCAAGGTCTGCAGACCCAGAAGGGAAGGATGAATGCTGTGCATCCTCGTGGCATCGTTCAGGACACGTCTGCAGAAGCTGCTCCGTGGTGAAGGGGTTAAACTGTGGTGGCACATTGCAAAGGAGACCTCAGCCTGAACCAGCTGCGCTCCCTGACCTCAGTGTTTGAGCGCTGGGATCTCCGCGGGCTGCAGAGCTGAGCTCCTGGTGGTGCTGGGATGGATCGTGGGGTGATGCCCGGCCCCCACCTCGGTGCTGGGTCTGGGGGTGCAGCGGGGGCCGTCCCGGTGGGAGCAGCAGCTGCAGAGCAGAGGTGCAGGCGCCGTGCTGTCAGGCTCTGAACGGGCTTTCATGAGTGCTGCAGAGCTGTTAGGGCCTCGGGGCTGGAGGCGAGCGGGGTCCTTGGGGGATTCTGTTGTGTGCTGGGGATGGATGGGCAGACAGACAGGCAGACAGACAGACAGACTGACAGACAGACAGACACAGACTGACAGCTGAGCGTGGCAAAGCCGAGGAGCTGCTGCTGCAGAGCTGCATCCGCCTGCGGAGGAGCGCACCCTGCCCACATCCCTGTGAGCGTTATCAGATGTTGGGGGGCAGCTGGGCATCGCTCACTTCCCATTCGTAGTCCCCATTTCCTTCACCCCCCCCTCCCCAAAAGGGAGCTTAGATAACGCTGCAGGAAGGGCACGCCGCTCCCCTTGGCCGTGAGTAATTGCCCTACAGGTCGGGTCGGTCCCGCAGGGCTGCACCTCCCTGCCCCACACACAGCTGCCGTGTTGGGGAGCTGCCCCCGACCCCAGGACACGGCCGGGGCTGTGCTCTGCCTGCTGTCACCTCCATGTGCTGCAGGGCTGGGGACAGCACGAGGGGAGGATGCCGGGACCCCGGGGGCGGCTGCGTGCCATCGCTGAAACCGAAAGCGAGCGGAGCCGGGGAGAGGCAGGAAATGGGGCTCCAGGGGCTGCGTGGGAGCACGGCCCGGCCCCGTGCCCCGTGGGGCTGCGGGGCTCTGCACAGAGCCGGTGCCCATCACCTTCCTCTGTCCGTCCCATTGGGCCACCACGGCTCGCGGTGTTGTGGCAGCGGTTGGATTTGGGTCCCCCAGCTCTCGAGGGGCTCTGGGCAGCAGTGGTGGCTCCTGCGTGGGCCTGGGGCTGGGAGGAACAGCACAGACCAAGGGCTCGTCACTGGGTTCTGTCGGAGCGCAGGGTGAGGCCCGGCCCCTTCCCTGCGGGGAGTGAGAAAACAGCACTAAAACAGGGGGAAAATTCGGAAATAGGCAGAGCAAAGCGTGGGGAGTGCACCGCTACTGCCAGCTGCTCTGGGGCTGCAGCTGCGCTCCTGAGCCTCCTGCCCTGGTGCCCTCCCTGGGCAGCGCGTCTCACCCGGCCGGGCCCTCATGGGGTGACACCGTCAGCAGCTGCAGCAGAACCCCCTCTGGGGGGCATCTTCGCTGAAAGACCATGCTCTGGGTGCAGTCGCTGTGGGTGTGTGCTCGTTCCTCTCTGTCCAAACAGTTTTTCGTAGTGCTTTTGTAGGGTGCTGTCTGAGCGCTCTGAAGTTGTGTTAATTCCTGCTGGAGCCTAAACCGTGCAGCTCCTTCCCAAAAGTGACCCTGGAATAAGCACGTTGGGTGCCGGTGTTGGGCTCAGGATGGTCCTCTGGCAGCGGGACATCGGGGTGATGCTGTCTGCACCGCTGTGGGGCTGCTATGGGGCTGGCCATGGGGCTGCCATGGGACAGCAGCACGATGCTCGCTGCTGGCAGTGGGACCTCAGTGCTGGTCCAGTCCCTGCGCTGCTGTGGGGCTGGCCATGGGGCTGCTGTGGGGTTGGCTGTGGGGCTGGCCATGGGGCTGCTATGGGCCAGCAGCACGATGCTCGCTGCTGGCAGCGGGACGTTGCTCTGTGCCGCCGAGTGAGTCACGGTTTGAGTCAGGCTGCGCCGCGCGTGCGAGCCCCATCCATTGAACCACCTCCAGTGGTTGCTAACGGCGAGCTGTGTTTGCCACACAAACATTTGGGGAGGGGATGTCACCGCGTGGCTGCTCCGTCCCACGCTCCGTGGGTGCTCGGCGCGGTCCCTTCTGCGCTCCCAGCCGTGCAGCGATGCTCCCTGTGCCGCGGGTTGGGGCCCAGCGCGTGGGGGCCCGGCAGCCGCTGTTTTCCTCTCTTGGGTGTGGGGTGGGCAGCTCTGATGCGTGGGGTGAGCGGTGCAGGCGGGAGTGCTCTGTCTGCTGCAGGGCTCAGCGCTTCCCCGAGGCTGGAGGTGCTCGGCCTGGGGAAGGGGAGCTCACAACGGGAGGAGGGTGACTGCGTACGGGGCAGAGTGATGGGACACGGGGGAATGGCTGTAAACTGAGAGAGGGGACATTGAGGTCAGGTGTGGGGGGAAAATTCTTCACCCAGAGCGAGGTGAGGCCCTGGCACTGCCCAGAGCTTTGGTGCCCATCCCTGGAGGTGCCCAAGGCCATGGGTGGGCCCTGGGCAGCTGAGCTGGGGGGCACCCAGCCCATGGTGGGCGTGGGAGGCTGTGGGGGTCCCTTCCAACCCAACTGTTCCATGGTTCTATGATCTTTCAGGACCCTTCCAACCCAACCCAACCATGATGTGGTTCTATGATCTTTAAGGACCCTTCCAACCCAATGATCCTATGGTTTTACCATCTTTAAGGACCCTTCCATGCCCAGGAAGGACCAGCCCAACCATGCTGTGGCTCTATGGTCTTTCAGGACCCTCCCAGCCCAAGCTGCAGCCCATCCCCTGGTGCTGGCACTGCCCCATGCCTTCAGCAGTTCCATTTCCCATGAGTCCCCGGGTGGGACGATGCTTTGGGTCGCTCCGAGTGCTGCACAGGAGGTGTCTCGGGGTGGTGCTTTCCCCTGGCTCCACTGCTTGAGACGGGATGGAAACCTCTGTGTGACACCGTGGGCGACCTCCTCCATCATGGGCAGCCGGCGTGTTGCAGGGCAGCACCTCCGGTGGGTGACCACGTGCCACCATCAGTGCCACCATCAGTGCCACCATCAGTGCTCGCTGTGCCCACGGCGCTCCTCAATGGGAAAAGGCTGAGAGCCCTGGGAAGAGGTGGGGGGTCTCCTTCCATAGAGATCCCCAAACCCCCTGGATGCGTTCCTGTGCCCCTGCTCTGGGAACTGCTTTGGGGGGGTTGGATTGGGGGAGCCCCAGAGGTCCCTTCCAGCCCCCCCTGCTCTGTGACTGTCCCCATTGGGGCAGGCGCTGCCTTCCCCGTGTGTCACGGTTTCAGCAGAGTGGGAGAACGTGAGGAGGAAGCATCAATTTGAACCATATGTTGTAACCAAATTCCTTCACTGTTAGTAATAATTTGTTTGCTGCCAGTGAGAATTTTGCAAATTTTTTTTATTTTTTGGAAATTTCTCTCACTTCAGCTTGTATTTTTCGCAGTTTAGCAGCGGTCTGCGGAGTTTGTTCCCAGCGAGTTTTTCTCTCCCAGTTTGCAGCCGCTGATGCTGCTGGGAGGAGCAGCTGCGGTTTTTGTGCTGGGAGCAAACAAACACAAACAAAGGAGGCTCAGCCCTATCTGGGACGCGCCCTGGCGATGTCATGGAGGGAAGGGGACACGGCAGCAGGACTGAGGGCACCGGAGCTGTGGGGTCTGAGCTCAGCGCTGGGGGAGCACTGAGGGAGCTGCGATGGGGCAGCGTGGGGCAGAGGGGGCAGGGAGACCTCATGGCTCCATGCAACGCCCTGAGAGGAGGGAAGGGGGCAGGGGGGTCCTCTGCTGCCAGGAACAGCGCTGGGACGGGAGGGGATGGCCTCCCGCTGCCCAGGGGAGGGTCAGCCTGGGGACAGGGGACATTTCTCCTCCCCAGAGCGGTCAGGCACTGGCCCAGCTGCCCAGGGGTGGGGGAGTGCCCATCCCTGGGGGTGTTGAGAGCCGTGGGGATGTGGCCCTGGGGCCATGGCTGAGTGGGCATGGGGGGATGGGCTGGGGTTGGGTTGGGGGTCTCCGAGGGCTTCTCCAGCCTTAATGAGTCTGTGAGTGGGCACGGTGGGGGTGGGTCAACGGTTGGACTTGATCTTGGAGGTCTTCAACCTTAATGATTCTGTGAGTGGGCATGGTGGGGATGGGTTGATGGTTGGACTTGATCTGGGAGGTCTTTTTCAATCTTAGTGGCTCTGTGCCTCTATGAACTATGGAGATGTGACAGCTGGGGACATGGCTCAGTGAGTGTGGTGGGGATGGGCTGGGGTTAGGCTCGGTGATCTTGGAGGTCTTCTCTGACCTTAATGGTTCTGTGATTCTGTTGTGGTGGCCCTGCAGACACGGCTGGGACTTTCCTCCCACCCCTGCACAGTCGCGGTGTGAAGCTCCCGGCCCCGCTGCCTCGCGCTTCCTGTCTGGGGCTGTGATGCTCCACGTGTCCCCGTTACATCACTCCGGGTGTGTGGGTGCCTAAGGGACCCCCCAGCCCCACCCCTGCCATGGGCTGGGTGCCCCCAGCTCAGCTGCCCAGGGCCCATCCGTGGCCTTGGGCACCTCCAGGGATGGAGCACCCACAGCTTTGGGCAGTGCCAGGGCCTCACCGTGCTCTGGGGGAAGAATTTCCCCCACATCTGACCTCAATCTCCCCACTTCCAGCACTGTGCCCTCTGCACCCCCATCATGTGCATCCCTGCCCTAACCGGCACACTGAGGTTTGGGTGTGGGGACCGCATCGCTGCTGCCCCCGGGAGCTCCGGGCACCGCTGCGGAGCGATGGCCGCTCTGCTCGTGCTGCTTCAGTCCCCTGCTGCTTGTGGCGTGGCTCAGAAGCAGCCACGTGTCAGCTTGCAGGGAGCAGCCCGCGAGTTTGGCAGCCGTCGGCGCCTCGTCGCTGAGATTCGGATGCTCTTGCACATTGTTTTTATTTTTATATTTTTCAGGATGCTTTTTGATCAGAACGGTGCCGCAGGGAGTTTTTGGGGGGGCAGAGAATCGAGCCTTCCTGCTTGTGAGACGCAGTTGTGGGCAGCCGTAGGAAGTGGAGCAGAAAGCGAGGCGGGCTGCCTGCACCTCGTCACTGCGTCACCTTCCTCCCCGGGCAGAGCCTCCGTGCTGCCGATGGCCCAGATAGGAGCGGGGGGTGCACGGTGCCGTGCCCCGATGTGCTCAGCTCTGAGCTCTGCACCAGCACCGGGTGTCCCACGGGAGCTGCGTGGCCATGTGCTGCTCCGTGCAGCCGCTGCTCTTAGAATCATTGAGGCTGAAAAGCCCTCTGAGGTCCCCAACCCAACCCCAGCCCATCCCCCCATGCCCACTGAGCCATGTCACCAAGTGCCACATCCCCGCAGCTCTGAACACCCCCAGGGACGGGCATTCCCCCACCCCTGGGCAGCCTGTGCCAATGCTGTTGACTCTTTTCGAGAAGAAATGTTTCTAATTTCTAGTTTTTAGGGTGGGAGAAGGCTTCTGGTGTTGTTTCAGGGACCTGAGCTCACGCTGCTGGGTTTGGTTTTGGTTGAGATCCCTGCAGCCCCGCATCTCACGTCTGGAGAATGGAGATGAGGGGCTGTTAACTGAAACCCAGGGAAGTAAATTACATGCAGGACCGGGTCAGTGGATTGGGTTTGTGGGGTCCCATGCTGGGCTCAGGCTGGGCAGAGCGTTGCTCAGGGTTGGGGTCCCCTGGTGGGTGCTGCAGGGTGAGCACGCTGTGCCACTGCGAGCACCGGGTGCTGCTGCAGGACAGCGGTGTGGCACATGTTGGGGACAGGCACAGCTGTGCTCATCGGTGCTGCTCAACTCTGTCTGCATTCAGTGGGTGCTTGGGTGTGGGAGTGGGGCCGGGGGGCACAGGGGTGCTCAGGGGCTGCAGCCCCGCTGCTCTGGGGAAAGGCTGAGGGAGCTGGGGGGGCTCAGCCTGGAGAGGAGAAGGCTCCAGGAGACCTCACTGCAACCTCAGTGCCTGGGGCTGTGGGTGCCCATCCCTGGAGGTGCCCAAGGACATGGATGGGCCCTGGGGGACACCCAGCCCACAGCAGGGCTCGGGCTGGGGGGCTTTGGGATCCCTTCCAGCCCAACCATTCTGGGATTCTGTGGTTCTGTGATCTTTAAGGACCCTTCCAGTCCAACCATTCTGGAATTCTGTGGTTCTGTGACCTTTAAGGACCCTTCCAGCTCAACCATTCCATGGTTCTAAAGGACCCTTCCAACCCAACCATTCCATGATTCTGTGAATCTCACCAGGGCAAGCAGGGACCCTGGGAAGGCAGCACCGCACCGGGCACATGAGCATCTCCTCCCTGTGCTGCCCACGCACCACTGCAGCCCCATCATCACCCACAGCCGAAACATCACCCACAGCCCCATCATCACCCACAGCCCCACCACCACCCACGGCCCCGTCCATCCCCGCAGAGGGCTCAGCAGCTGCGGGCAGCGGGCTGCAGCCGGGCGCTGCCCCACAGACACAGCATCTCTGTTTGGCACCGTGCAGGAGCACAATTGTTCGCTTCAGCTCCTTCGGCAGCGGTCTCGGCGCGGGGTTGCGTCATCAGATCGATTTAGAAATGAGTCAAACTGGTCGGCGCGGATTGGTGCTTTGTTAGGCATGTGTGGGGCGGCCTAAAAAGCTGCGCTGGGTGACGCTGGGCTTTGTCAGGGTTCCAGCAGAGGTGATTAGAGAGGAGAGATAAGCTCCTGGGTGAGCGCAGGGTGAACCTGGCCGAGCTGTTCAGGAGCGGGGTCAGGCAGCAGCGCAGCATCCCACCGCTGGGCTGCTCCAGTTCTCCATGATGGGCAGAGCGGGCCCCGTGGCCAAGGGAAGGGCTGAGTTACAGGGAGTTGCCTTGAGGTGGTCCATGGGATGGGCTCAGTGCTGGGTGGTGGCCCAGGGGTGGGTCAGCTCCTGTGCCAGCACAACTCGGGGCATTGCCCATCAGCACTGCGCACCCAGCCCAGTTCTATGGAGCTGATGAGCACTGTGCCCATGCTGGGGGTTGGACCTGGGCTCCTGGCCTGGGCGCGATGGTTCTGTTTGTTCCATCTGTCTGAGATGTCAAACGGGATGAGCAAAACGCAGCCCTGCTCCTCAGGAGCCACGGTGCAGTCAAAGGCAGGATTAGCAAACAGCACGGGCTGCGATAACGGAGCGTGCACGGCCCTCTGGGTGCGTGGGCAGCTTTTTGCCCCTAAAAGGCCTTCGTGGAGCTGCCCAGCTGAAAAGATGGTGGGGGCCTTCGGGGAATTGCGCTGCTGCTTGTTCCTCCCCTCTGGCTTCGGGCTCTCCAGGTTCATCTCAGCCATCTCAATGGCTCTGTGTTTTTATTTTCCTCTCTGTTTGGACTATTCTTTTTTTGTCTGTTGGAAAGTTCTTTTCCATGTTTCACAGTTATCTGTATCCTCACTGTTCCGAGCTCACCCTCACGTTTTACATCCTGATTTGTTGACTCCAAGTGCTGGCCATTGAGCTCCCTGTAACAGAGCAGGGGTGCTGGTTCCTTCCTGCTGCCCTCAGGTTTTGTTGGCAGCTCATTTTGCAGAACTGCCTTCCCAAAATGTTGCATCTCTGGGAAATTCCTCGCGTTGAGGATGTCAGGGCGATCACGTTGGATGGTTTTTAAAACACCAATGCACGTCGTTGAGGTTTGTCTCGTGCTTGAGGCTCATGTCTCATCAGAACGAGCTGTTCCAGGGAAGGGCTTGGGCTGTGGCTGTGGCTATCTGTGGCTGAGCACAGAATCATAGAATGGTTTGGGTTGGAAAGGTCCTTAAAGATCATAGAGCCACAGAATGGTTGGGTTTGAAGAGTCCTTAAAGACTGTAAAACCATAGGATGGCTTGGGTTGTAAGAGACCTAATAGATCACAGAATGGTTGGGTTGGAGGAGACCTTGTAGATCCTAGAACCACAGAATGGTTGGGTTGGAAAGGTCCTTAAAGATCATAGAACCATGGAATGGTTGGATTGGAAAGGTCCTTAAAGATCTTAGGACCATGGAATGGTTGGGTTGGAAGGTTCGTTATAGATCATAGAGGCATAGGATGGCTGGGTTGGAAGGGTCCTTGAGCTCCCCCAGCCAAGGTCACAGCCGTGACTTGCTGATGGTCCCGACCCATTCAGTGAATATTTTGCCACGTTTTGCAGCCACGTTGTCTCAAAGCCCTCCAAAAGAGTCCTCGTGTCCTTTCTCCTGGATGCAAAGCATGTTGGGTGGTGTTGGGACAGCAAGAAGTGTGGCCGTCACCTGCTGCTGCCTCTGTGTGCTCGTGGGGTTGGCGTTGGCCTTAAATCCCATTGTTCTGCCATTGCTTGTGGGTCTGTGTGAATCCACACAGAGCAGGGAACGAGGAGTAGAAATGGTGGGAATGAAGGTCTAGAAAGCATGTGTGGTTAAAAGCCCTGTTCTCCTCATCCCATCAGGACCACGGCGTGATTTCCTGCATGGAACAGGGCTGCGTGTCCCCACCGAGGAGGGGTTCTGTATGGGCTTTCTGTGGCCATGGCCCAGTGAGTGGTGCTCAAGAACAGTGCCCTGGTGCAGTTATTTTCAAAAACAAACAAAACCCCAAACCAAGAGCCCAGCCCTCCCTCTGGGAGCTGTCACAGCTCTGTCCTGGTTTTGGCAGCCCGTGGGAAGGAGATGCATCCATGGCTTTACAGTGTGATGACGGGGGTTGGTACGGTGGGATTGGGAGCACGGGGACCTGAGGCACTGCCTTCAGGTGGAGGATTGACTTTGGAGCATCGCCACGTTTTGCTCCATCTCAGTGGATGGGTGGCAGCATTCTGTCCCTTCACTCTGTCCTGTCGGTCCCCAAGCCCACTCCCCTCCTTGGGGTATCCTCCATTGCCCCTCTGCTCTGTGCTAGGAGACCTACCCCGCAGCGCTGCGTCCAGAGCTGGAGTCCTCAGCACAGGAGGGACACAGAGCTGGGGGAGCGGGGCCGCAGGAGGGCACAGAAATGGCCCCAGGGGTGGAACCTCCCCCCCAGGACAGCTGAGAGCTGGGGCTGTGCAGCCCGGTGGGGAGAGGGCTCCGGAGAGCTGCGAGCGGCCCCCAGTGCCTCCAGGGGGACAGGAAAGGAGGGGACAGACCCTGTGCAGGGGCTGGGTGCCAGGACAGGGGGAAAGGACTTCCCTGGGGACACTCAGGGTCAGGGGGGGCTCTGAGCACTGCAATGGGGCTGGAGGATTCCCTGTGCACTGCAGGGAGTGGGGCCAGAGGGCCTCTGGGGGTCCCTTCCAACCCCAACCATTCTGCGATCCTGTATGGCAGCCGGGCAGGTGGGAGGCAGCGGCTGGGGGCTGCACGCCGGCCCCATCTGTGCCATGCGGTGCTGCAGAGCGTGAGATCCGTTCTGGTGAGGAAATGAGCAGTGCTGCAGGAACGCGTGGTGCGCCTGGGAAGTGCCCAGGAAGCGAGCACAGGTGGAGCCGGGAGCTGCCGTGGGCGTGCGGTGTCCGTGAGTCCATCCGGGGGTGTTTGTCTGCAGCCGTGATTGCAGCTGTTGGCCCAGTTCTAGGTCCAGCATTACACGTGTCTGTCTGTACAAATGGGGAAGGTGAATCAGTGCGGGTTGGGGCTGAGCTGCTGGAAAGGAGCTCTGCGGAGAAGGACCTGGGGGTCCTGGTGGACAACGGTTGACCAACAGTAGACCAGTGGTTGACCAACAGTTGACCAACAATGGGCCACAAGCCAGCTCTGTGCCCTGGCCAAGAACCCAATGGGACCCTGGGGGGCACTGCACAGAGGGGGCTGCAGGGCCAGGGAGGGGCTCCCCCCCTTTGCTCTGCCCTGGGGAGGCCCCACCTGGAGCCCTGGGCCCAGCGCTGGGTCCCCAGCTCCAGGCAGATGGGAACTGCTGGAGATCCCCAAACCCCCTGGACGCGTTCCTGTGCCCCCTGCTCTGGGAACTGCTTTAGGGGGGAGGTTTGGCCTGGGGGAGCCCCAGAGGCCCCTTCCATCCCCTATGGTTCTGTGTTTCTGTGACAACCCAGCTCCTGCAGGCAGCAGCCCTGATGTTTGGGGATGTCTGTGCGGAGGGATGAGGCGCGAACCCGCTGGCCCCTGCCAAATGCCAGCATCAGATGGCGTGAAGTGGGAGCGCAGCTGTGCCCGGGGGTGCCAGATTGGCTCTGGGACCATTGCCAGTGCAGCCCATGGGAGCTGTGTGTGGGCACAGCACCTGGAGGGCACTGCAGACCGTGAAGGTGACGCAGTGTAAGGCTGCTGGGACCCTCAGCATGCCCCTGCCGACAGCACTGTGGCTGTGATGGTGACCAGTGCCCATATTTGTCCTTCAGAAGGCTGCTTTCTCCTGAGCATGGCGCAAGGACCCTTCCAACCCAGCCATTCTATCGTTCTATGATCTTTAAGGACCTTTCCACCCCAAGCCATCCTATGGCTCTGTGATTNGGCTGTGATGGTGACCAGTGCCCACTTCCTTCTTTCCCCTCTCCATTTTCATAGCAGCACAGATGGAGCAGTACTGGCACTGAGGTTCTTGATGGCTCTCTGCCCTTGGGAAACACACGCGTGTTGGTTAATGTCATATCTGTCCCTCAGAAGGCTGCTTTCTGCTGGGCATGGCACAAGGACCCTTCCGAGNGGGCACAGGAACGCATCCGGGGGGTTTGGGGATCTCCAGAGGAGGAGACTGGAAATCTGCTGAAAGCCAGAAGTCCATTTAGTTTGCTGCATGCAATGAAGGTCTCTTGTTTCATCATCCAAAGGCAGAAGTGGGTTTGGGAATTCCCTCCCCCAGGCAGCGTGCATGCTCAGGGCGCTGGGTCTGAGCAGCGGGCAGCTCGAGGTGTGCCTGCCTGTGGGCTGAATGACTGTCACAGGGACCCAGGCGGAAATCCCGAGTAAGAAAACACCTTTAAATATACATTAGAGAGCTGTAAATGCCACGGCCATTTTATTACACGTGATAAGCTGTGCGAGTGCTCTCCCTGCTGTGGCCGTGGTTCCTCCTGGCCAAGCGCTGCCCGGCACTGGGCTCTGCCACGTGGCAGCTCGCAGGGCCATGGCCTCCCTGCAGGGAGGTCACAGGGGATGGGCTGCCTGGAACTGGGACCCAGCGCTGGGCCCAGGGCTCCCGGTGGGGCCTCCCCAGGGCAGAGCAGAGGGGGGGGAGCCCCTCCCTGGCCCTGCAGCCCCCTCTGTGCAGTGCCCCCCAGGGAACCACTGGGTTCTTGGCCACCAGGGCACACTGCTGGCTCGTGGTCCATTGTTGGTCAACCATTGGTCGACTGTTGGTCACCCGTTGTCCACCAGGACCCCCAGGTCCTTCTCCGCAGAGCTCCTTTCCAGCAGCTCAGCCGCAGCCTGTCCTGATGGGTGCAGTTGTTCCTCCCCAGGTGTAGGGCCCTATGCTTCCTCTTGTTGAATCCCATACAGTTCCTCTCTGCCCAGCTCTCAGCCTGCCCAGGTCTGAGATGCTTCAGGACAGAACGGTTTCTCCCCCTGCTTTGTGGTGCTGAGCTCTGCTGGGGTTTTGCTCTGGGTGGACACTGCTGTGTGAGAATGGGAGGTGAGAAAGGACGGAGCTCTCAGGGCAGGAAGGGAGGAACACATCTCTGCCCCACAGCGACCTGGAGCCCAGCAGCTGGATGGGGGCTGTGCCATCTCATCGGGACTGTGGCACGCAGCGAGGTCATGGTGCTCAGAGCAGCAGGGCTGCAGGCAGGGCTTTGGGATTTGCAGAGCTTCCAGATGGAGAGGCTGCCCGGAGTCCACATAAATCCTGGGATTTGAGGTGTTTTCCCTATGCCATGCTCAGCCCTCCTGCTTACCCCGCGCTCGGTGCCGGCATGCCGTGCTGCTGACCCTGGTGCAGGAAGTGGCCTCCAGATAGGCTCTGGGGCCCCAGTTCAGCCCCAGCCATGGCTGCAGCCTCCCTGAGCTGCAGAATAACCTCATTGAGGGTCTCGGGAAGGCTCCTTCCCAGCCCCAGCCCCTGCTGCTCAGCAGCTGTGAGCTAACAAAGCTCATTTTCAGAGCTGCGTTGGCACGGCTGCGTGCAGCCACGGTGGGTTATCAGCAGGGATCCTGTTCCCAAACACAGATCTGCTCTGGGGGGAACAGGGCAGCAGGCAGAAACCGCACGGGGCCGGGGGCTTTGTAAGGAGAACCAGCTCTGGGCCGCCCCCCAGTCTCCAAAGGGCTTTGGGGTCAGTGCGGTGCAGGCAGATCACAGTCTGTGCTCGGGGAGCAGAGCCTGGGGGCATCTCTGCAGGACAGCCAGTGGGTGCTGAGGGCCCTTGACCTTGTTGATTATGACCCGTTTAATTATGAGGCTTCACTCTGCAGCCTTGGGGGGACCTCGTGCTGTGACCATACAGAGATGGCCCAAACCACGGAGTGCACTGGAGCTCCATGGCTTTGTGCTTCCAGGGCGCTCAGGACAGTAGCTGAGGGCAGCAGGGACCCCTCAGTGCTGCAGCTGTGCTCGTGGCTTCTCCCTTTGCTCAGCAGCTGAGCAGGTTTCAGTCTGAGCACTTTGCAGTCCCGTGGCTTCATGTGGGCTGTGCCCCTGTGTCCTGGGGCAGGTTCTCCTGTGCCAGTGCAGAGCTTTAGTAAGCAGAAAGGATGCTCTGCCAGCAGGATCAGCCCAGCATCTCTCCTGTAAAGGAGCAGGCAGCGAGCTGAGCTGTTGCACTTCAAGAAATTAAAAAAGAAAAACAACCTGGGGGTGATGGCACTGTGTTCCCCTCATTTGAGGAACTGCAGAGGGCCAAGCTCGTGGGCGCGCTGCGCCTGCACGCTCCGCTCCCCTTGCACCGCTGGGGCTCCTCGCGCTGCTGTTGTGTTCCTGGTATTGTTTGCTATTGTCACTCTTAAAAAGAATACTTGTGGGCTGAAGGGGACCAAACAGGAAGCTGGGGTTTTTTGTGAAGCGCGTCAGCTTGCAGCTCTCTTCCCTTATATAGAGGCAGAACCTGCGTACCTGGGTGGCTGCAGGCAGCCTGCGGGGTGGGACGTGAGCAGCACCGGGACCTTGGGTGGGAAGGGACCGTAGGGATCATTAAAGCTGTAGAGTGGTTGGGTTGGAAGGGATCTTACAGGTCATTGGAGACACGGAATGATTGGGTTGGAAGAGTCCTTCAAGATCAAAGAACCATAGGATGGCTTGGGTTGGAAGGGTGCTTCAAGATCAAAGAACCATAGGATGGCTTAGGTTGGAAGGGTCCTTCAAGATCAAAGGACCATAGGATGGCTTGGGTTGGAAGGATTCTTATGGATCACAGAACCACAGAATCCCAGAGCAGTTGGGTTGGAAGGGGCCCCCCAGCCCCACCCCTGCCATGGGCCTTGGGCACCTCCAGGAATGGGGCACCCACAGCTCTGGGCAGTGCCAGGGCCTCACCCCCCTCTGGGTAAAGAATTTCCTCCTCACATGTGACCTCAGTCTCCCCTCTTTTAATTTAAAACCGCAGGTTCATGTCCAGCTTCTCATCCACCAGAACCCTGAAGTCCTTCTCTGCAGAAGGCAGCAGCATCCCCGCTGTTGACGCAGTGCCTGGAGCCAACAGAGTGGGCTGGGGGCACTGAGCTGGGGACGGGGCAGGGGTCCCTGGTGCTGGAGCTGCTCCGGAGCTGTCCCTCCCTGTGCCATTCCTCCACTCTTATTGTGGACAGATTTGGGTTGGATTTTGGTCACGTTTTCTCTTTCCCCACATGGTAGCTCAGCAGTTTATTAATATCTCCTCTGTAGTTGCAGGCTCGGCCCCTGCAGGGTGTCAGTCTCTTTAGAAAAGGCCAAAATGCTTAAAAATGAAGATTTTGGATGCGTCGCGAGCTGACTCTCTGCAGCCTTTCCTGGAACCATCCGGGGGACAATTCCTTTTTTCCCTCAAGTCTCTTGGGATGGATTGTGAAACCTGCAGTGTGGTAAGAGAGAGTTCGTAGCTGCATGCTGGTGCTGTGCCTTGCAGACCAGCCCCGAGTCAGCCCGGGGTTTGGGGCAGTCTGGGTGTTTTGTGTTCAGTTTTAGGCACGTTTGGTGCAGTGGAGCATCCCCAGCCCATGCCTCTGGGCTGCATGGCTGAGTTGCACTGGGTGGGGGAGCTTTGGGGTCCCTTCCAGCCCAACCATTCTGTGGTTCTGTGATCTTTAAGGACCCTTCCATCCCAACCATTCTGGGATTTTGTGATTCTCTGATCTTTAAGGACTCTTCCAACCCAAGCCATTCTATTATTCTATGGTTCTGTGATCTATACGGTCCATTCCAACCCAAGTCATCCTATGGCCCTATGATCTTTAAGGACTCTTCCAGCCCAACCATTTTGTGGTTCCATGATCTTTCAGGACTCTTCCAACGCAAGCCATTCTGTGGTTTTGTGATCTTTAAGGACCCTTCCAACCCATGCCATTTTATGGCTCTGTGATCTTCAAGGACCCTTGTAACCCAACCACTCTATGGTTCTGTGATCTTTAGGGACCCTTCCAGCCCAACTATCCTATTGTTCTGTGGCTCTGTGATCTTCAAGGACCCTTCCAACACAAGCCATGCTATGATTCTATGGTAATTTGGTCTCTTAATTTCTTTCTGCTGAGGAAGAGGATGGTAAAACAGCAGCTGTGTTCACACACAGATACAGCAGGAACCGCAGCAGCCAGGGCATCCCTTGGGCTCCTTGGACGGTGCCATCGTGAGTCTCAGCCCCACTCGGCCGCGCTGAGCGTGCGCTCTGTGCCGTCACTTCTGTGCACACTGCCAACAACGGGGGGAAGCAGCCCACACTCAGCACCCATCCCTGCTGCAGAGGCTGAGCAGTGCCCTCCAGCTGCAGCTGGCTGGGGTTATTGCCCTGCAGCACCAGTGGAGCAGCGCTGCCAAGCGCTCGGAACTGCACCCAGCTGCTGTACCTTCACCTTTTGGGATCAACCATTCCTGTGAACGGAGGCGTGGCGTTGGGAAGAGGCTGTGACCGTTCTTCTTCTGGAAAACAACTTCAGTTTGGAAAGGCCAGACCCTAGGCAGCACTGTGCTAACAGGACAGAAGCTGGACTCGAGGCAGGGTCGTGGCTGCGTGTCCTCGAGCACTCGCAGTGCTGCCCAGAGCCTGGCTCCGAAGGCATCGCTGGCTTTGCTTGGGGATTGCACGGAAATCTTTGTCTCTGGGGTGCCATGGGCTGGGTGAGGGATTCAGTGTGATGTGAGCTGCATTGCTGCAGGTCTCCAGGATTCTCAGTGCTGGATTAGCAGTGCCTTGCTGTAGTGAGTGGTGGCCAGACAGGCTGTAGCTTTCCTTCGGCTGTAGGATGGAAGGACCTGAGGTCCAAATGAGGCACGGTGCCCGCGCCCTGCAGGGATTTAGGACCATGGGTGGGATCCCCCAGGGCTCCCCTGCCCCGTGCTGAGCCACCCCAGCTCTCAGCCTCTCCTCCAGCACAGCTGCTCCAGGCCCTGCAGCACCTCGGGGGCTTCCATTGTGCTCCCCAGTGTGTAAGCTCTTGACCATGGTTTGACTTTGAAATTTTCCTCCGAACTTCAGCAGTGATTTCAGCTGCTCAGCAGGCAGCCTCTACTCCGAGGCTTTCCAGAGTCCTCATAGACATTTCTGTCTTTCCTTACTGTCAAAATTAGTTCCAAACTATCTTATGTCTTCATTTGGTTGTTTGAGAAGGTGTAGGTGTGGTGATGGGGGGAGCTCAGGCCATGTGGAGACCTTCCAGCCCCTTCTGCTGGGATCCAGGACCTGTGTTGATAAGACCACAGCATGGTTGGGTTGTGTTGGAAGAGTCCTTAACGATCATAGAACCATAGAATGGCTTGGGTTGGGTTGGAAAGGTCCTTAGAGATCAAAGAACCATATGATGGATTGGGTTGGAAGGGTCATTAATGATCACAGAACCACAGAATGACTTGGGTTGGGTCAGAAGGGTCCTTAAAGATCACAGAACCATAGAATGGCTTGGTTGTCGAGCAGCGTTTCTGTGCCTTATCAGAGCCATAGTGCCTGTTGGGTGGCCGCTGTGCTTTGGGTTGTCTGTGGTTTCTCCCTGGGGGCTGCCATCAGCGGGGTGATGGCGTGGCTGCCCTGCTGTCAGGCAGAGCTCCATGCAGGGCATGCTCGTCCCTGTCCCCCGCTGCAGGGCTGTGTGTCCTTTCTCTGAGCTCCGGTGACCTCGGGAGCCACTGCTGCCTCTTAAGGGCTTTCTGGATAATCCCTTTCGTGCCGGGGGTGAAGTTGTGTGTGTAAGGGCAAATGAGTCTGGCGGCCCCAACTGAGCCCTGCTGGTGCTGAGGGGTGTTTGGGGGTGGCAGAGCTGGGGGTCTGGTGGCAGCAGCCTCCTGCTGAGCCCATGCAGGGTGAAGGGGGTGCTCCTCCCCTCTGCTCTGCCCTGGGGAGGCCCCACCTGGAGCCCTGGGCCCAGCGCTGGGTCCCCAGCTCCAGGCAGATGGGAACTGCTGGGAGAGCCCTGCGGAGGGGGCAGAGATGGGGGGGCCTGGAGCATCTCCTGGTGGGGGAGTCTCCTTCTCTGGAGATCCCCAAACCCTCTGGATGCATTCCTATGTCCCCTGCCTTGGGGAACTGCTTTGGGGGGTTGGGCTGGGGGATCCCCAGCGGTCCCTTCCATCCCTTATGGTTCTGGGATTCTGTGACCGAGAGCAGTTGCAGCACATGCACACTGTGCCTCTGGCACTGAGCCCTCCTGGCTTGCTGGGAGCTGCCCGTGTGCAGGCTGGAGGAGGACATGCGTTGGTTCTCCGTCTGCTGCTGCGGTGCTCTCAGTTCCCATCAGCAGCAGCAGCCCCTTCCTTCTGCGGGCCCAGCCGCGTGCCTCCTCGGGGTGGTTCCTGCAGAACTGCTCGGCTTCGGTTCCTGCTGCGCCCCGACTGCTCCCTTCTGCTTGTGGGTGGTGAGTCCACATCGGGCAGTGAGTCGCTGAATCCCAGAGTGGTTGGGTTGGAAAGGTCCTGAAAGATCACAGAGCCATGGATTGATTGGGTTTGGAAGGGTCCCGAAAGATCGTAGAACCATAGAATGGTTGGGTTGGAAGGGTCCTGAAAGATCATAGAGTCATAGAATGGTTGGGTTGGAAGGGTCCTGAAAGATCATAGAGTCATAGAATGGTTGGGTTGGAAGGGTCCTGAAAGATCATAGAGTCATAGAATGGTTGGGTTGGAAGGATCCTGAAAGATCATAGAACCATAGAATGGTTGGCTTGGAAGGGTCCTTAAAGATCATCGTCGATGGCGACGCTCATCAGATTCTATGATTCTATGATCATGGAACCATAGAATGGTTGGGCAGTCGTGGGGAGTGATGGTGGCGTTCCGTTGCTTTTTTTGGGGTCATGGAACTCGCTGTGCTCCCTGCTGTGCACCCATGGCTCTGCCTTGCTCCCTTCACTGCCTTTTCCCAGTTGGAATTCCCGTGTGTTTATCGCCGCAGCTTCCCTGCCCTGGAACAGAGTCTGCTTGGATGTGGACGCGGAGCCGGGAGCAGGACGTGAGCTCGCTGCTTCCTGCGTGCTGCTTCGGTGCACTTTGTATTTTTAATACAATCTGAACAGTTTTACGTAGTTTGAAACAAACTTCACAGGATACCAGAAATAGACTGCAATTTGCATATGCAAATGAGATGAAAAGGAAGCCGAACTGACTGCAGAGCTGTGTTCTGATTGGAGGTGGGACCAAGGGGTGGGGGTTGCAGCCGGAGTGCGGACACACGGTGCTGCTCGGGGCTGTGCAGTGTCTGCATGCGGTGCTGCTCAGTGCTGTGCAGTGTCTGCATGCGGTGCTGTGCAGTGTCTGCATGCGGTGCTACTCACTGCTGTGCAATGTCTGCACAGCATCTGCACGCGGTGCCTCGCTGCCAGCACCGCGGGTTTCTGTGTGACGTAGCACACAGATGGAATGCTCTGGATAGGTGGGATGGAATAAAGCAATGAAAGCAGATTTGTTTTAAAATACAAATAATGCCAAGAGCACACGATGGCACGCCCCGTGCTCACGTTGCATCCAGTGTTTGCAGTGCTGCCTGTTCCCTGCACGGGGTTTTTCCTTCCCGGCAGCGTGGTTTGTCCTGTCCCCAGTGCTCAACTGTGCTGCCCAGGCTGGCAGCGTGCAGCTCCAGGCACTGCTCCAGCACTGGGCTGTAGGGAAAGTGCCTGAGCTGAGCTGCTGGGGGACACCCAGCCCAGGGCCAAGATTGGGGCTGGGTGGGCATTAAGATCCCTCCCAACCCAACCCAAGCTGTTCTATGGCTTTATGATCTTCAAGGACCCTTTCAACCCAAACCATTCTATGGCTCTATGATTTATCAGGACCCTCCCAACCCAACCTAGGCTATTCTATGGCTGTAATGATCTGTAAGGTCCCTCCCAACCCAAGCCATTCTATGGCTTTATGATCTTCAAGGACCCTTCGTATCCAAGCCATTCTATGGTTCTGTGATCTTTAAGAACCCTTCCAGACGAAGCCGTTCTAAGGTTCTGTGACTTATCAGGACCCTTCCAACCCAGCCTGAGCCATTCTATAGCTATAATGATCTATAAGATCCCTCCCAACCCAAGCCATTCTATGGCTTTATGATCTTTAAGGACACTTCCAACCCAACCTAAGCCATTCTATGGCTTTATGATCTTCAAGGACCCTTCTTATCCAAGCCATTCTATGGTTCTGTGATCATTAAGGACCCTTCCAACCCAAGCCATTCTGTGGTCCTACGATCTTTAAGGACCTTTCCAACCCAACCGTTCTGTGATTCCTGCCATGCTGATGTTGGTGCCCTGAGGGCTGTGGTCCCAGGTTGAGCCCATGCTGTGTGGGCACGTGCCATCCTTGGTGCCCAGTGCAGGGACTGCTGTGCCTGTTTGCATCGTGACTCTGTGGTTCTGTGTGTGCCAGGTGCAGAGATTGTTGAAGCCAACAGTGCAGCTTGGGTATCTTTGGGGTAGCCCTTCATGGAGCCAGGGGTTGGACTCCTTGATCCTTGTGGTTCCTTTGCAACTCTTAGGACATTGCGTGCTTCCGCGTTATGGGATGTGCGTGGTGCCTGGGCCCTCTTGGAGCAGAACACGCTGCCTTGTGATGCACCCCGAGGCTGCAGGAGAGCCAGGCACCAGCTCACCAGTCACAACAACCCCATGCAGTGCTATAGGCTCGGGGCAGAGTGGTGGAAAGCTGCGTGGAGGAAATGGATCTTCTCCAAAGAACGATCAACATTGGCACAGCTGCCCAGGGGATGGGGGAGTGCCCATCCCTGGGGGTGTTCAGAGATGTGGGGATGTGACACTTGGGGACGTGGCTCAGTGGGCATGGTGGGATGGGCTGGGGTTGGGCTTGGGGATCTTGGAGGTCTGTTCCAACCTGAAGGATTCTGTGATTTAAGTCCTGTGGGCAGCAGGTGCCTGGCACCCTGTGATGCAGGCATTGTGCCCGGCAGGTCCGTGCCGTGCCACCATGCGCTGTCACCGAGCCGGGGGCCACCAGCGCTGTTTTTAGGCTCTGGGTAAATGTTGGTGGCACAGCCTTGTAATTATCGGGACAGGGCCTGTCGGAGCCAGCTCATGCCTCCCCTGGGAAGCGGCTGGAATTTGGTATTGGGTAAAAATAGAGCAGGTTCCTCCCCAAAGCGCTTTCAGTGACTGTCCCCGAGGTGTTTGCACGTGACAGACCAGGATCACTGCTGGCTCCGTGGGAGCTCCATGCTCCCTCCGTTCAGATCAGAGCGTGGTGAGGCCCTGGCACTGCCCAGAGCTGGGGGTGCCCCATCCCTGGAGGTGCCCAAGGCCGTGGATGGGCCCTGGGCAGCTGAGCTAGGGGCACCCAGCCCATGGCAGGGGTTGAGGGTGGAAGGGCTTTGGGGTCCCTTCCAACCCAACCATTCTATGGTTCTATGATTCTATGACCTTTAAGGACCCTTCCAACCCAACCATTCTGTGGCTCTGTGCTATGATTCTGTGCTAAAGTCTCACTTTGTTTGCAGCAAGTCCAGATCCTGGGACTGGCCCTCACCCATCTCACGCGGTGCCGTGAGGACAGGGCCCCACAGGCAGCACCCAGACCCTGTATGCATTTCTCAAGACAAACCTCAGTTAATTGTGGCAGCATCTGATAGCATGCAGACAGGGGGTTGTATAAACACGCGTTTACAGCAGCGTGCGTTGCTGTAAATGTGGAAGTACTGAATTAGGCCGCCCGGCCTCTTGTTATGACCCGGTACCCGTAAATATCTGTGTGCTCAGGAACCGTGCATGGTTGGCAACTGTTTGCACTGGCAGCCTAAAAAGCTTCTCTTTGCTCAGCCTGAACTGGAATGCAGATAACACGGAGATCGTGTTTCACCCAGGTGACCCTGGGCCGTGCAGCCGCGTCACCTCCCACCGGCAGCACGCTGATTAACAGCCTTTTATTGCCTATTTTGACTCACCCTGCTCCTGTATTACAGCTCGATGGCAGCAGCTTCCGCCACCGAGGTGTGGCCCCAATGAACCCCACAGCTGCGTGCTCGAGGCCGGGCAGCACCCACGGCTCTTCCTGCTGCCGTGCTGCGCTTCGGCACCAACCATTGTGCAACATCAGCATGGGTGGACGTGCTGATGGAGAGGAACCTGCTGTGGTTCAGCCAGGGCAGGTGTGGAGTTCTACATCTGGGGAGGAGCAACTGCATGTATCAGTGCAGGTTGGGAGCTGAGCTGCTGGAACGGAGCTCTGCAGAAAAGGACCTGGGGGTCCTGGTGGCCAGCGGTTGACCAACGATTGACCACAGGTTGGCCACAAGCCAGCAGTGCACCCTGGTGGCCAAGAACCCAATGGGACCCTGGGGGCACTGCACAGAGGGGGCTGCAGGGCCAGGGAGGGGCTCCCC
>WBMW01004740.1:185666-224565 GCA_013396635.1 Penelope pileata | reverse complement strand
GCCTGGAGCATCTCCTGGTGGGGACAGGCTGAGAGCCCTGGGGACAGGTGGGGAAGTCTCCTTCTCTGGAGATCCCCAAGCCCCCCTGGGACATATTCCTGTGCCCCTGCTCTGGGGAACTGCTTTGGGGAGGCTGGGTTTGGGGGAGCTCCAGAGGTCCCTTCCAGCCCCTGTGGTTCTGTGGTTGTGTGTCCATCACACAACGTCAGCACCGGCCTTCGCAGAGCAGCCCTGGCAGCCAGGAGGAAATGAGGTGAAGGGCAGTGGTTATGGTACCATTGGCACGCAGCAACGCTTCCTCTTTCTGTGCTGGGTGCCCAGGAAGGGTGAGGAGCACTGACAGGTGCTGCCAGCACCATGTGCCCAGGTGATTCCCATGTGGGTGGGTGCAGCCCCCGCCGCCCCACGGAGCCTTGAGCTCTGCATGGGGTTGGTACCCAAAATACCAGCTGCACTGGACATCCCTATTATGGCAAATGTTTGCAGGAGATAAACTTCTCCCTTTGGGAGTGCCTGCCCCCATCCCTCTGTGCCCCTGGCTGCTGGAGAGCTGTGCCTCGCTGTGCTGCTGGAGGCAGAGCTGTGCTGTGTGTGCAACCTCTGCGGGGTGAAGCTGGGCACAGTGTCACCGTGACGCTGGGCACAGTGTCACTGCAAGGCAGACGTGGTGTCACCACGAGGCTGGGCACGGTGTCACCACGAAGCTTTGCAGGGTGTCACCGCAAGGCTGGGCACTGTATCATCAGGTTGGGGTCAGTGTCACCATGAGATTGGCACTGTGTCACCGTGAAGCTGGGCACGGTGTCACCCCAAGTTGGCATGGTGTCCCTCCCCTTGCTCGCAGCCTGGCACGTGCCGCTCAACCACGCCATCCTGCTGCTGGCATCTCCCCAGGGAGCGTTCCTGGAGCACAGCTTTAAGTGCTCGGTGACAGCTGTGGGACACGGAGAGCCCTCGATCTTCTGCTTGTTTGGCCAGGTCAGTCTGAATCTGTGAAACGCCCCTGGCCTCGTTTGGGGGGCTTTGCTGCGTTGGACGCTGCTGTTTCTGCCTGCAGACAGCAGAGGGTTGCAGGGGATGGTCGGAGCCAGGAGGCATTTCCCTGCCCCATAAAAAGGGAATCCTGCACAGGCTCTGCCCCTCCGCTTGGCACTGCCACGGCAGAGCCTCGGGTGCAGGCATGGGCAGGGTTGGGGTACGGCACTGTTATGTCACTTTTTGGCAAAACAGATTCTCCGGTAACTTTCACTGAAACCGTGCCTTTCGAGTTGTGCTTTGTAGAAATTTGGGAGTGCTGTTGCAGTTGTGAGCAGCCTGCACAGTATGAGTCGGGCAGAGCTATTTTCAGCGAGCTCAGATTCCCTGTGGAAGAGCCTCCTCTTTCACCAGGAAGCGTTCCAGGAGCGTGCAAACCCCAGCACTTGTGCAGCTGGTGCTGCAGGGACGGGGCCATGCCGGGTCACCCTGCGTGGTGCAAGGTGCTCGGGTTCTTCGGTGTTAGTTCTTCCTGCAGGGAAGAGTAAAACCCGGGGTATATGCGAGGCTTTGCAGGTCTGGCTCTGGGTGGCGGGTGCTGCTCTGAGCAGCCCCCATAGCTCTGCCCCATGCCTGGTGGGGCTCTGGACACGCGTCTCATCGTGGATCTGTAGAAGAGCTTGGGTTGGATGGACCCTTGACGATCATAGAGCCATAGAATGGCTTGGGTTGGATGGGCCCTTGAAGGTCATAAAGCCATAGAATGGCTTGGGTTGGATGGACCCTTGACGATCATAGAGCCATAGAATGGCTTGGGTTGGATGAGTCCTTGAAGGTCATAAAGCCATAGAATGGCTTGGGTTGGATGAGTCCTTGAAGATCATAGGGCCGTAGAATGGCTTGGGTTGGATGGGCCCTTGAAGATCATAGAGCCACAGAATGGCTTGGGTTGGATGAGTCCTTGAAGGTCATAGAGCCGTAGAATGGCTTGGGTTGGATNGATGAGTCCTTGAAGATAATAGAACCGTAGAATGGCTTGGGTTGTTGGAAGGGTCCTTGAAGATCGTAGAACCATGGAATGGCTTGGATTGGAAGGGTCCTTGAAGATCGTAGAGTCATAGAATGGTTGCATTGGAAGGGTCCTGAAAGGTCATAGAATCATAGAATGGCTTGCGTTTGGGTTGGAACTGTCCTTACCATTCACAGAACCATAGAACCACAGCATGGTTGGGCTGGAAGGGACCCCCAACTCCCTGGGCAGTGCCAGGGCCTCGCTGCCCTCTGGGTAAAGAATTTCCCCCACACCTGACTTCAGTTTCCCCTCTTTTAGTTTAAAACTGTTCCCCTTTGTCCTGTTGCTGTCAATCTCCCCATCCATCCAGGCAGCCTCGCTGACCCCTTGGCCAGCCCTGGGCCATGGTGGCACAGTTCTGTGGAGGACTCCTCTGAAGGCCCTTTGGGGGTCCCAGTGTCCCCTGGGGGTCCCAGTGTCCCCTGGGGCTCCCCCTGGGCAGGCCATAGGGATGGAGCTGTGCCATGCACGCGGTTGGGGCCTGTGTGATTCGGGGCCGAGCCGGGTGTTTGCTGAGGACTTCCTCTTCCATCCCCACGGAGCATTTCCAGAAATGGCCGTGGGCACGCCGGGGGCAGGCAGCTGGGAAGCGCTTATCTCCGTCGTGGCTGCCAGTAACCCCGCGGGCCCCGGTCGGCGCTTCTCCGGGATGGGCTCTTGGAAACAGAAGGATTATTTTTTTTCTTAATTACTTCCTCTTATGCCTTAATGTTTCTAAAGATAAATACGGCTCTCGGCACACGCTCAAGGAGCAGCAAGGATTTGCTGCAGAGCAGAGCTCAGTGCTGTGGGGCTGCACCTCCGTGCTGTGCTCAGCTCTGGGCCCCTCGTCCCAGTGCAGACATTGAGGCCCCGGAGCGCGTCCAGAGGAGGGAACGGAGCTGTGGGGTCTGAGCTCAGCACTGGGGGAGCACTGAGGGAGCTGCGATGGGGCAGCGTGGGGCAGAGGGGGCAGGGAGACCTCATGGCTCCATGCAACGCCCTGAAAGGAGGAGAGGGGGCAGGGGGGGTCCTCTGCTGCCAGGAACAGCGCTGGGACGGGAGGGGATGGCCTCCCGCTGCCCAGGGGAGGGTCAGCCTGGGGACAGGGGACATTTCTCCTCCCCAGAGCGGTCAGGCACTGGCCCAGCTGCCCAGGGGTGGGGGAGTGCCCGTCCCTGGGGGTGCTGAGAGCCGTGGGGATGTGGCCCTGGGGCCATGGCTGAGTGGGCATGGGGGGATGGGCTGGGGGTGGGTTGGGGGTCTCTGAGGGCTTCTCCAGCCTTAATGACTCTGTGATTCTGTGAATGGAGATCGATCAACGGTTGGGCGTGGCAGTCTTGGAGGTCTTCTCCAACATTAATGATCCTGTGAGTGGGCATGGTGGGGGTGGGTTGATGGTTGGACTTGGTGACCTTGGTGGTCTGTTCTGACCATAATGACTCTGTGATTCTATGAACTGTGGGGATGTGGCACTTAGGGATGTGGCTCCGTGGGCGTGATGATATGGGTTGGGGTTGGGCTTGACAATCTTGGAGGTCTTTTCCAATCTGAATGATTCTGTGATTCTGTACCAGCACACACCGTGCCTGCCTCTCCACCTGCAGTTGGTTCTGCAGTAAATCTCTCTCCCGCTCCCTGCCCAGGACGATGTCCTGCTGTGTGCAGGTCCTGAGCCACCTTCCACGAGCAGCCCTGCCGCGCCGGCCCTGAGCACCACATCCCCCTTAACCCATCCAGCTGTTGGGTTCGGGTCAGGAGTTTCATCATGGAAACGAGTTGCTTGGACAGGAGCAGCAGCTTCAGAGATCTTTAAGACAAGACTGGAGACCTTTCTGAAGGATGGGAGCAGCCACCCTACCTTGGGCCTGCACTCGTGGGGTTTTCCCACCACACGCACCACCCATGAGCGTGGGCTCGTGCTGCAGAGATGGGGGGGGCCTGGAGCATCTCCTGATGGGGAAAGGCTGAGGGCCCCAGGGAGAAGTGGGGGAATCTCCTTCTCTGGACATCCCCAAACCCACCTGGTCGTGTTCCTGTGCCCCTGCTCTGGGGAACTGCTTTGGGGGGGTTGGATTGGGGGAGCCCCAGAGGTCCCATCCAGCCCCTATGGTCTGTGACTCTGGGTCGTGGCTGTGGTGGCTCTGTGGGGCGCAGCGGTGGCCCCGGTGGCACAGGTCCCGCAGTGGGAATGGCAGCGGAAGGAGCTGGGATGCATCGCTGACACTTCTGAGCCTTAATTGGGAGCGGGTAAGGAGAGGTTTGAGCATGGTAATGACAGCTTGGAGACGGCGCTGGGGCCCAGGAAGGGATGGTGTGAAAATAGCACGCTGGAGAGGTCTGGGAGGCAGCGCAGCGCTGTCCAGCTCGGGGCAGCTTTAATTTTAGCTCTTCTATAAACGTCCCAGTGCTGCGCAGCTCCAGGACTCCAGGGATGCACCGAGCTCAGGCCGAGCGCTGCTGGACCATCGTTGGGTGCCGGCCCAGGGACTGTCCTTTGGGGTGAGCTGAGCCGGGGCACTTGGAGATGTTCTGCAGTGGGAAGGGGCTTTCCCAGCTCCTGTTTCCATGGGCCGCATGCACACAGCTCCGTTCTGCAGTGATGCGCTCGGTCCCCTCCTGAACTGTTTGTCCTGCTGATCGTTATCACACTGTGTTTACGAAGGCTCAAACGTGTCCTCAAACATCACTGAGGCAATCTCTAAACACAGAACTCATTCATTTTTTCCATCTAGTTTTTTGGCGGGGGGGAATATACCCAGGAGAGGAATTGTTATTCTGGGTGCAACTTTGTTTCTTTTGCCTTCAACACCATCAAAAGTGGGATGAGAGGCAGCGCTGCTGTCCTGCTCGTCCTGCAGGTTGCAGCTGGGCTGTGTCCAGTCTCCCCTCTCTTAGTTGGAAACCATTTCCCTCCTGCACTGAGGATTCCGCCTCTGGACACTGCTCCAGGTGACGTCTCCCAGCACGGAGCAGAGGGGCAGATCCCTGCTGCCCATGCTGCTGTGATGCAGCCCAGGATGCAGCTGGCTTTTGGCGAGCACCCGATGCCCTGTGCTGGGGACATCCCAGGGATGTGGGGCGCGGGCGGGCTTCCCCCCAGGAGCTGGGGGCAGGGGCAGGGCCAGCTCCGACCTCAGCACCGCACACAGCCCTTTTGTGCTCCCCCATAGAAAAGCCATTCTTCGAGCTCATGTCATAAATATGTAACGAGGGAACAGTGCTGCCATTGTCTCCGAGCAGACACTCGCTGTGTTGTCCCGGCGTGGCCGTGCCCTGCGGTGTGGTGGCTTTGGCGGGGCCGGGGCACACGGTGGCCATGGTCATGATGTGGGGCACAGCTCTGCCAGGCCGGACCCATGGAGCTGACCCGAGGGGCATCTGCTGTGCTGGGACATCCCCTGCGGAGCCGGAGGGACGGAGCTGCAGCTGCTCCGTGGTGTATGCTGCAAAGCGGGGCTGCGTGGGGCGGATGTTAGGAACAATTTATGCTTGGAAAGAGTGGTGAGGCGCTGGCACAGGCTGCCCAGGGAAGGGGGGGAGTGCCCGTCCCTGGAGGTGCTCAGGAACCGTGGGGACGTGGCACTTGGGGCCATGGCTCAATGGGCATTGGGGGATGGGCTGGGGTTGGACTGGGGATCTCAGAGGGCTTCTCCAACCTTAATGACCATGATTCTATGAGTGGAGATGGGTCAATGGTTGGACTTGATGGTCTTGGAGGTCTTCTTCAACCCTAATGATCCTGTGAGTGGGCACAGAGGGGATGGGTTGGGGTTGGACTTGGTGATGTTGGAGGTCTTTTTCATCTCATTGGCTTGGCGTGATGAATCCCCTCTTCTTGCAGGAGACTTTGGGGCCAGTGGGTTGAGCGCATGAGGGTTGTATGACCAGGGCAGACCTCAACAGTGCTTCCTGCTGAGACTGAAAGAAAGAAATGAGAAAGAGAAGGGGTTTTGTCTGTCCCCAGAACTGCTCCTTTGGGGTGAGGTGTGATGGGCAGAGTGGGGAAATGAGAACAGGTGCTGACGTGGGAACGTGACGGCTGAAAGTGAAAGTGAAACTGCAGCAGCGGGCACAGGACAGAGGAGCACAGGTGCTGGAGGTGAGGGCCGTGCAGTGGTGTGCACTCACAGCCTGAAGGCCAACTGCACCCTGGGCTGCACCAACAGAGGGGCAGTGGGGCAGGAAGGGACTGTCCCCCTCTGCTCTGCCCTCAGGACCCCCCTGCAGCGCTGTGCCCAGCCCTGGGCCCCCAACACAGAGAGTCGGGGGGCACGGGGATGCTGAGGGGCTGCAGCCCCGCTGCTCTGGGGAAAGGCTGAGGGAGCTGGGGGGGTTCAGCCTGGAGAGGAGAAGGCTCCAGGAGACCTCACTGCGGCCCTCAGTGCCTGAAGGGAGCTGGGAAACAGGGAGAGTGACTTTTTACAGTGCAGCCAGCCCATGGCGGTGGTTGTGGCTAGGTGGGCTTCAAGGACCCTTCCAACCCAACCCATTACATGGTTCTGTGGCCTTGAAGGACCTTTCCAACCCAACCATTCTGTGATTCTGTGGCTCTATGATATGAGCTGTGCTGCCAACCTGACATGCAGCTCGCAGCGCCCATGGGGATGCGTTGGGCCTCATGCACGTTCCCAGCACGTTCCCAGTAAGCAGCAGTCAGGGAGCTCCCTTCTGCCCATGTCTCGTGGTGGGTTCGTGCATCCAGGGTTCCACTCAGGGTTGTGCCACTCCCTGCAGCCCTGCTGCATCCTCCTGGCTCCGCTCTGCTCTTTGCATCATTCCCCACCTCATTGCAGCAGCTGAGTGTGGTGAGCTTTGAATTCCAGCCACCCTGGGCACTCAGGTGCTCGTTTGCATTCAACAAAATCTGCCCTGAACCGCTCCTGGCAGCGGTGCCTGGTGCCAGGGGGCAGTGCTGGGTGGAGCTGTGCTGGCGTTGGTTGATGCAATCACTCACGCTTTTTGCAGGGCAGTTGCCCAAGCGTTGCTCACACGGCCCCATGAGATTTCGGGGTCACTGGGAGCAGCACGGCGGGCTCACGGGCGCCCATCGGGTGTGAGCAGGGAGCTCCGTGCAGGAGCCCCACCTCCCCTTGCAGCTTGTCCCAGGGATTCATGCCCTGCCACTGATGCTGTTTTGTAGGAAGACACCTGAATAACTGTGCACAACGTTTTTGTGGCATGAAGTATGCCCCGATGCTTTCAGACAGCTGAATTTGGCAACTGTTTCAGCTCTGAGATACCAAGCAGCTCCCTGAAGCCTCCAGTGACCGGGGAAGCACTGAGCAATCCTAGGATCTGAGAATGGCTGGGTTGGAAGGGTCCTGAAAGATCACAGAGTCATAGAATGGTTGGGTTGGAAGCATCCCTAAAGATCGTAGAGCCATAGCATGGTTGGGTTGGAGAGGTCCTTGAAGATCATAGAACCATGGAATGGTTGAGTTGGAAGGGTCCTTGAAGATCATAGAACCATGGAATAGTTGGGTTGGAACGGTCCTTCAAGATCATAGAATCATAGAACGGTTGAGTTGGAAGGGTCTTTAAGGATCATAGAGCCACAGAATGGCTTGGGTTGAAAAGGTCCTTCAAGATCATAGAGCCATAGAATGGTTGGATTGGAAAGGTCCTTCAAGACCATAGAGCCACAGAGTGATTGGATTGGAAAGGACCTTAAAGATCCATAGAATCACAGCATGGCTTGGGTTGGAAGGGTCCACGTCTCTGTGCTGGAGGCCCCAGGCCTGAGTGCAGCACTGCAGGGGGGGGCCTCCCAAGGGCAGAGCAGAGGGGGGAGTTTGGGACCACTTCCAGGTCGGTCTCCCTGTGCCCTTGGTGAGCCATCGAGGTGCTCCAGCCTCCCCTTGCATGCAGCTTCCTCAGCTCCGGTGTCCCCGCTGTCCCCAGCGTGCCAGCGCTGCCTGCCCAGGGGTTAAGGTCACTGGATTGTGGTGCGTCAGCCGAGTGTTTAACTTTTTGCTTATTTAGAGTTTCCTGTATTGTGATAAGATCTGATAAACTTCCCAAAATAACTTAACATGAACCCAGGCCGTCCAGGCTGCCCCAGGAGCAGTGACCAGGTGTCACCCCCGGTCCTGCCGGCCTCGCCGAGGGGCAGGAAGGAAGAAGGAGAGCACGGCAGCTGCACTGGTGCCCGGTCACACACACACAGGACAGGAAGGGACAAGGGACAAGGGACGAGCTGCTGGAGCAGCCCTGTGGGAGCCAGTGTCTGGTGGGAGGCAGGGATCGGCCTCCAGGACAGCAACAGCGAAGTGTTGAAGTGACGTGGAGATGCGGTGCTTGGGGACATGGCTCTGGGGGCATGGTGGGGATGGGGTGGCAGTTGGACTTGGGGATCTTGGAGGTCTGTCCCAACCTTCATGATTCCATGAAAGCAGTGGGTTGCACGGCCTGTCGGAGACTGGCTGACCAAGAGCTGACCTGTGATTGACTGCAGGCTGAATACGAGCCAGCAGTGTGCCCTGATGACCAGGAACCCAGTGGTTCCCTGGGGGGCACTGCACAGAGGGAGCTGCAGGGCCAGGGAGGGGCTCCCCCCCTCTGCTCTGCCCTGGGAAGGCCCCACCTGGAGCCCTGGGCCCAGCGCTGGGTCCCCAGTTTTAGGCAGATGGGAACTGCTGAGAGAGCCCTGAGGAGGGGGCAGAGATGGGGGGGGGTCTGGGAGCATCTCCTGGTGGGGACAGGCTGAGAGCCCCAGGGCTGTGCAGGTGGAGCTGAAGGCTGAGGGGATCTGAGCAGTGCTGAGCCATCTCTGCAGGGCAGGGGCAGGAGGCTGGGGCCGGGCTCTGTGCGGTGCTGCCCAGCGCCAGGACAGGGGCAGCGGGCACAGCCTGGAGCCCAGGGAGTGCCCTGAGTGTGAGGGAGAACTGCAGTGCTGGGAGGGGGCAGAGCCCTGGGACAGGGCCCAGAGAAGTGAGGGGTCTCCTGTGCGATGTTCTCTAGGTGACCCTGCTTGAAGCAAGGATGTTGGGCTAGATGATCTCCAGAGGTCCCTTCCAAAATCATCTATTCTGCCGTTCTGTGGTAACACTTCTGCTTGAGAGAACCCAGGGTGCCAAGTGCCCTCCTGCTCCAAAATCTGCTGGTGTGATCTCTGCATTCATGCCAAGGCTGAGCTGGCAGGTTGGTCTCTGCTTCCAGGGGACAGCGATAGGACAAGAGGGGACGGCCTTACGTTGTGCCAGGAGGGGTTCAGGTTGGGTATTAGGAACAGCTGATTCTCGGAAGGAGCAGTCAGGCACTGGCCCAGCTGCCCAGGGGGTGGGGGAGTCCCCATCCCTGGAGGTGTTCAGAGCCGTGGGGATGTGGCACTTGGGGACATGGCTCAGTGGGCATGGTGGGATGGGCTGGGGTTGGGTTGAGGATCTCGGAGGGCATTTCCAACCTTGATGATTCTGTGGCCAACAGCACAGTGCTCTTGTCCCCACCGTATGGAGCGAGCCATGGCACAGAGCACATGGAGATGGCAGCAGGGCACCGTGTTGCTGGCACGTGGCCGTGCCCGAGGAGGTGGCTTTGGGTGCGTGGTTCCACCATGGTGTTGTTCAGCGCCGTTTTCATCCTAACTCGGCACTGACCTTTCCATTTTGGTCCTCAGACTAAAAGTGGCATCTCTCCCGATGCCGCGTTCTGCTAAATTCAGCTGTGGGCGGCCAGTGGCGGATCCAGGTCTGGGTGCCAAAAATATCCCGCAGCAGCACGCACCCCCCGGCGAGGCTGCTCCTGCAGAGGCAGGGGATGTCCCTGCCGGGACACGGCCAAGGTCCTTGCAGCGATGCGGGATCCCAGGGCATTGGGCCGTCCCCTCTGCAGGGGCTGCGGAGCGGTGCAGGAGCAGAGCCCGCGGGGCTCTTGGTGGCAGCCTCCAGCTCTGTGCGCTGCAGCGAGGTTTTGCCTTAAGTTTCGTAACTCAAAGGTCGTGGCCAGCACTGAGCCACTTTGTCAGGGTCACAGCCAAACCCCATGGACGCTGTGTGAGTTCTGGGGTCTCAGCGGGGTTTGTTGGTCCAAGGGCTGAGTGCCACCAACAGCGCTCGTCCCCTCCCCTGTGTCCCCATCTCCATGCTTGGGGCAGCGTGGGCACAGAGTGACTTGGGGGGATGCTCACCTCGTTGGGGTTTGTTGTAGCCAGGGGAAGGTGTGGGCGATGCCCTTTGGCAGCAGTGTGGGCTTCAGGTGGTGCAAAGCCATGGGGCAATTGCGAGCCCCAGGGGAGCCCGAAACCAAAACCGAGCAGCTCAGTTCCATTGTTTGGGGAAAATGTCAAGAGCTGAGTTGGAGATAAGGAGCAGGAAGGAAACTTTCAGGTTACACTTGGCCAGAGAGCTGCTGCATTTCTGCTTGGCCGGGCTGTGCACCTTCAGGCACTGGGCATGGGGCTGCGTGCTCAGCCCATCACTGTGCTGGGGAAACGGGATCAGTTCTGTGTCCGGGTGCGTTGACCACGTGGCTCCAGCCCCTAATCCCCTCATCCCCTTCTTCTTCCTGCAGGAAGTGGGGACGGCCAGGGACAGATCCTGCAGCGCTTCCCCGAGAAGGACTGGGAGGACAACCCCTTTCCTCAAGGCATCGAGCTGGTGAGTGTGCCCCCCCCTCCAGGGACCCCCACCCCAAGTGGGGACCCTCCAGAGAGTGGGGACCCCCTTGCCTCCACCACAGCCCTCCACTGCTGCAGCTTCCAGTGGGGTCTTACTCCTCTGCACTCCTGGGTGTGCTCTGCTCCCACCCAGTGCCCGGGGAGAGGGGGTTGGATCCCTTCCCCACCCTCTGTCCATGTGTCCCCACTGCCGTGTGTCCCTTTGAGGCCGCGCTTGCTGCTGGGCTGTCCCCAGACAGCGGCACACCCAGCCTAATTTGGCACTGCGTGGGTTCTTCACAAACCAGCTTTTAACTAATCAAGGATAATAGGATTGTTCTCCTCTGTTTCTAAATTTGAGAAAAGTTCTTTGAAAATCTTTCCCTGCTGCATCGCTCCCTGCTCCGGAGGAGAGCAGCCTGGGCTCCGACCCGGCGATGTTCTGTGTGCCCGCTGTGCTCCTCTTCCCCTCCACAGCTCTTCCCCATTTCTGGCTGAAGCACAGCACAAAATGTGGACAAATGAGGTTTCAGAAGGCTGTGGGCTGCCTAATGACTCTGATAATCCTGGGGGTCATCTGCTTTGTGGTTCCCCTCGCTCTGCTTCCAGGGGTGCCCACTCCTGCAGCCGACCCCGTGCCACGGTGCTGGGTGGTTGTGCCACCGAGAGCCCCCATCGCCTGGAGGGGACGTGGGGTGTGGAAATGCCACCCCCTGCCCTTTCTGCTGCCCTCAGTGCTGCAGAGGCAGCACCTCGCTGCTTCAGCGAGGTCCTATAGGATGTGCTGAGGGTGGCCATGGTCTTAGAGCAGATTGTGTGCTGGCCAGGGCAGTCACAGAACCATAGAATGATAGAGTGGTTGGGTTGGAAGGAACCTCAAAGATCATGGAACCATATAATGATAGAATGGCTTGGGTCGGAAGGGTCCTTAAAGATCATAGAACCTTAAAGATCATGGATTGGTTGGGTTGGAAAGGTTCTTAATGATCATAGAACCATGGAATGGCTTGGGCTGGAAGGTTCCTTAAAGATCATAGAACCACAGATTGGTTGGGTTGGAAGGGTCCTTCTGGAGCTAGGTGGGAGCAGAGGGACCCATGATGCCCACAGCCCCAGCTGTGCTGTGGGTCTGTGGCACTCACCCATCCATTCTGAGCTCTGTCCTTGGCCACCTCCAACGTTCCATGGCCACCTTCAGAGCTGGCCCCCATCTCCATTGTACCACGCGTGCCAGAGGACTTCCACGTTGGCTGCATGGTGCTGACAGGACGCCCTGTGCTTGTCCCTTGGAGCTCCTCATACTCACCTGGGATCCATTGGGCTCTGCTGGCACTCGCAGGGATGAGCTCAAGGAGCAAAGAACATCAGAGCTGGACACGTCTCCTGGTCCCTGTCCCATCCAGGTGCTCCATGGCTGCTGCATCGCACCGCGCCGCTCGCCCACCACTGAGCGTGACGAGCCCTTCTTCTATCGCACGCTCACCATAATTCCAGCACAGTTTTGGACTTTGCTATTTACTTGGTCAGAGGCAAAAATATATATTGTTTTTCTGGTTAGTGCTTCCTTGTTGTCCGTAGGGCACTTGGGAACCGTTCCAAGGAAGGGGAAAGCTGTGTTTTTTTCCCAAGGGTCAAACTGTCCAGCCAAAAAATCCTTGGAATTTAAACAATGGCAGCCTCATCCTGTTGGGAGCTGTGGGGTGGCTCCGAGGCGTTCCATGGTCGATGGGAGCCCTTTGGGGTGAGCAGCATTTGGGCTGAAACCACGACAACTTGGGGAAATGGGACAGACCCCATTGTGAGGGGTTTGCGTTATGTGTTGTGGTGCGGTCACGTCTGTGTTTAACAGCACAGAGAGCATTTCCTGGTGTCACAGAGAGCAGGAGTTTGTAGCTTCTGCCTCTGCTTGTTGGCAGCATTTCCAAACAGAAATCGTTGTGGTTTTTTTGGTGGGAGCTCCCCCAGAGATACGGGATGTGAGCATTCTTCCTTCGGGAGCATTGCTCCTGCCCAGGGGCTGGGGACAGTTGTCCCCAAGCACGATGCATGGTGCCCGGTGTCCTTGCAGCTCTGGGCTGGCACCAAGAACTGTGGCTTTGCTGCTCTCCATTCTGGTGCCCAGCGAGGTGCACGTTGCAGAGCGAGGGTTGCTGCTGGCACTGGAGCTTGTAGGGCTGTTGCAGCGTGCTGGGCCTGCTGGTTCCTCCTGCTCTGATGCTGGTGCAATTCCTCCCCTCGCTTTGCAGTGCTGCCTGTAGCCTTTGTCCTGCAGCAGGATCGTGCAGCTCTACATAGCGTGGTGCTTCCCATGCTCACTTCCTCCCTGGATGATGGTTGCACCCCGCAGACAGCACCGTGCCTTTATCTGGGCCTCAGGGACGTTTCATCGCCGCCGCTGTGCTCCAGCTCCGGGCCAGCACGTGCCCACGTTTCCTCTTGGCTCCCACGCGCTGCAGAGCATTGGGGCTGCCGCTGCTCTCTGAGATAAAACAGCGAAGTCCTTTTGTTTTCCAACCACAAGGAAATTGCCCGTGTGTTTGCAGCTCCGGGCTCCTGGTTGGGCTGGCGGCAAGCACGGGTTGGGGTGAGCGCGGTGCAGTGCAGTGGGGCAGCATCTAGGGGGCTCTGACCCTGCGGGCTCTGCTTTGCTGCTGTGGTGTGGTGAGAGCTGAGCCCGGCTCCTCTGGCACTGCAGCCTGGAGGCTTTAGAATCGTGGAATCACAGGATGGTTTGGTTTGGAAGGGACCCCCAGAGGCCCTTTGGCCCCACTCCCTGGACACCCCCAGCCCCATCACGGTGCTCAGAGCCCCCCTGACCCTGAGTGTCCCCAGGGATGGGCCCCCCCCCCCTCTCTGGGCACTGTGCAGTGCTGCACTGCCCTCAGCACAAGGAGCTTTTTCCTTCTGCCCAGCCTCACTCTGCCCTCTGTCCGGGGGAAGCCCTTTCTCCCTGTCCTGGCACAGAGCTGCAGCAGGGGAGTGTCAGATGTGGGTTAGGAAAAGGCTCTGCCCAGAGGGGTGGGCATGGCACTGCTCCCCAGGGCAGTGGGCACAGCCTCACGCTGCTGGAGCTCAGGGAGCGTTGGGACCCTGCTCTCAGCCATAGGGGTTGGGTTTGGGTGGTACTGTGTGGGGACAGGGGTTGACCTTGGTGATCCCTTTGGGTCCCTTCCAGCTCAGGATGTTCTGTGCCGGCATGGCAGAAGGATCTGGATGGATGGGATTGATAGATGGGCCACGTCCTGTTGTGTAGCATTCAATGCTGGGTGATACATTTGGGTCACAACAACCCCATGCAACGCTATGGGCTTGCGGAAGAGCAGCTGGAAAGCCAGATGATCTTGGAGATCTTTTCCAACTCTGATGATTCTATGACTGTGGTTGTTACACCTCTGGATGAGCACAATTCACCCCTGGCATCAAGGACTCCTCACACCTACATACCTGCACGGCGAAGGTTTCACACGGCCGTTGTGCAGAGCATCCTTCTCTCTGCTCTGCGATGCAGTGACCAGGAGGTGCTGGCAGCAAACCCCTGGAGGGCAGCGATGCTCCGTGTGCTTTGGCCTCATTCTTCTGTAACCCCCAGGAAACATCTGCATGGAGCCCTGAGCTGGGGCAGAGCTCCTGGTGCAGAGCCCACAGAAAGGAGAGGAATCCTCATGCTGGGGAGTGACAGCGTCCTGGGGAGCCCCAGCTCCCCATGCTCCCCGAGGGAGTGGGCAGGGGATCCATAATGTGGGTTTGTGGGGATGTGGCAGAGCTTGAGCACATCCTGCATCGCTGCACTGTTGCTGAGCATTGCAGCCATGGCTGAAAGTGCTTCCTGCTCTGAGGAGCGCTTTCTGTGGGGTCCCGAAAATATTGGGGAATTTTCCAGCACTCCCCACCCCACCATGGATGTTGAGGATGGGAAGTGCAGGAAAATCCCCTGAGATTTTGAAACCACGTGGGGAGTTCTGGGACTGGGGTTACCCACGGGTGCTTGGGAAGTCCCCAGGAAGCAGCTGAGTTCTGCGGGGCCGCGTTGGCAGAGTGAGGAGTGCCACCTCCCGGAGTGCTGCACCCACGGCCCCATCCTGCTGGGGCTGGGATGTAGCTAGCTCTGTTCCTAGCAGCTGGTGCGGTGCTGCGTTTGGGATCTAGGATGGGAATAATGTCGATAACACACCAATGCTTTAGCCCCATGGCTTCGAGCCCCGTGCCCCCTGGAGTGACGTGGGAGACACAGGGCAGTGTGCAGCCAGGTGCCACCCCTGGGCATGGGGTGATGCTCAGCTGAGTGCCAACCCCTGGGCACGGAGCGATGTGTAGCTGGCTGCCATCCTCTGGATGTGGGGCAGTGCTCAGCTGGGTACCACCCTCGGGGTACAGGGTGATGCTCAGCCAGGTGCCACCCCCTGGATATGGGGTGATGCTCATCTGAGTACCAACCCTTGGGTATGGGTCTGTGCTCAGCTGGGTGCCACCCCCTGGGTTCAGAACATTGCTCAGCCCGTTACCACCACCTGGGTACCGGGTGACGTGCAGCCAAGGGCCACCCCCTGGGCACAGAGCAGTGCTCAGCCAGGTACCACCCCCTGGGCACGGGCTGATGCTCAGCTGAATGCCACCCCTTGGGCACAGGGGGGTGCTCAGCCAGATGCCACCCCCTGACCCCGTCCCCTGCCCTCTCTTGCAGTTCTGCCAGCCCAGTGGTTGGCAGCTCTTCACCGAGAGGAACCCCCCCACCTTCTTCGTCGCCGTGCTGACCGACATCAACTCGGAGCGGCACTACTGCGCCTGCTTCACCTTCTGGGAGGCCGTGGAGAGCACGCAGGTACCACGGGCACGGGGCTGGGGAGGGGCCCTCTGGCTGCTCCTGGTCTCCCTTGTTGGAAGAGCCCAGGATTTGGGGTTGGGAAGGGTGTCTGGCCTTGAACCGGGGCTGATCCCTGTGTTTCCACAGCCTCAAAGCCACCCCAGGAATGGAGAGGAGGAGGAAGAGGAGTCGTCATCTCCGGTTCAGCCAGCACAGCTCTTTGCTCCCAAGAGCCTGGTGCTGGTGTCACGGCTGGACCACGCCGAGGTGTTCAGGGTGAGTGCTCGGGGCGGGAGGAGGCGGGGAGCATCCTCAGCACAGAGCTCCTGGGGCTGGAGCTGAGCACGGAGCGGCACCAAGTGCAGACCTCTGGCTGCAGAACGGCAGCGCCGAGGGCGCAGCTGGTGGCTGCCACCCGATTCTGTGGATGCAAACAGCGTGAAGAACGGCCCGTTCCTGCGGGGACCTTTAGCTCTGCCACCTTTGTTTGCTCCGAACCCGCTGCATTATGTGGCTGTGAAAGGTGTGGGAGGGCGCGGGGTGCACACTGCTGTGCTCACCCAGCTCGCAGCTGGCACCAGGTACCCTCTGCTGATCCAAAGGACCCTGAGGAGGAATCCATCGGCAGGACTCGCTGCTAGCCCAGGAGCTGGGCTTGTGCACGGGGATGGGCATCAGGCTGGGCTCTCTCTTCCTTCTTCCCCTCCCACTGTGGGGTATCACTGCTGGGCATCTGCCCTGGGCTTGGGGCTGTTCCTGTCAGCCTGCCCAGCACGGGGTGTTCTGTCTGGGTGTTCGGCCACCGCTGCAGGTGGTGACAGCTGTCAGGGAACAGTCTCACCCCATTCTGCAGCCTGGAGCTGTTCCAGGCAGGCTGCAGGCTCCGCAGAACGCCCCTTTCTTCAGCCTAAAGCTGCAAACTTCGGGCTTTGCAGAGTGGCAGGTAACTGAGGTTGGAAGCGTGGTCCTGCAGGGTCAGCTGCTCCCACCCTGCTCAGCACAGGGCCACTGGGGCACGGTGCCCAGGGCCACGTCCCGCTGGGTGCTGGAGGTGTCTGGGGATGGAGGCTCCACGGCCTCAGGGCAGCCCCTGCCCGTGCTGTAATGCAGTGCTTGGTGTGTAGGTGGAGTCATAGGATCACAAAGTGGTTGGGGTTGGAAGGGACCCCCAGAGGCCCTCTGGCCCCCCTCCCTGCAGTGCACGGGGACACCCCCAGCCCCACTGCAGTGCTCAGAGCCCCCCCTGANGCTCCATGTCCCTCCTGCGCTGAGGACTCTTGAGGTCTCCTAGCGCAGAGCAGAGGGGCAGATCCCCCCTCCCTGCTGCCCACGCTGCTGGGGGTGCAGCCCAGGGCATGGTTGGCTCTCGGGTCTGGGGGGGCAAGGTGCTGGCTCATGGCAGTGCCACCCACCAGCACCCCCAGGTCCTTTCCAGGCTATTCTGTGCTCCATCCTTTCACCCCCAACTCGTGCTGACAGTGGGGGTGACCAGGAGGTGTCTGAGCATGAGCTAAGCCTGTGGTGGCTGAATGGTTTTGGTAAAGCATCAGTGAGAGCAATGAGATGGAGCATGAGAGCAGCAGTGAGCTTGGATCACAGCTCTGCTTCCCTCACTGTGAGCAGCTCATCATGCAGCCATCATCACCTCTGGGTGGGGTGTGCCATGCCTGGACCGCTGCAGAGCTGAAATTCTGACACAGAGGAGCTGTTTGGGGTCAGAGGGCAGAGCAAGGGCTGCTGCGGGGCAAACACAGGTTGTGCTTGGGGATGGTGTTGGAGGAAGGGGGATCAGCTTCATTGCAAAAACATTTCCTGCAGAGGTTTGCGCCCGGTGGCTGCACAGCAGCAGTTCCCAGCCCTGCACCTGCCTGCTGCCCTGGCTCCTTGCAGGGGACCGAGCAGTGCTCGTGCTGCTCGCCTGGCTGCCTGCTTCCATGGCTGCCTGCTTCCGTGGCTCGGCTGCTTGAGTGTTCCACCAGAGCAATTCTGGGGAACAGATGAGTGATAAGAGCGCTGCGGTCCTGCGGTCTGGAGCCTCGTGTCATTTCCCCCCAAAGCTTTGATGAGGGGATCAGAAATGTCCGTGGGGATGTGCGAGGAGGGCTCGGACCATGGGGCTCTGCTCAGAGTGCGGGGCTGTCCCCACATTGTGTCCTTGTCCCCTCTTGAGGAGCACATGGGTGGGACCTCAGCCCCATGGCCGCAGTCTGCCCTTGGGTTGAGTGGGCAAATTTCACTTTTGGGGGTCAAAGTGCCCCCGGTTACTTCTCCAGCACAAGGCTTGAGTGGTTCTGGCCCCCTCTCTTTGCTGGGATCTGGGCAGCCCAGCAACTCGCCCCGCTCATCCCGTGCTCAGCGCAGTGCTGGGTCCTGGTCCCCGCTTCCTCCCTGCGTGTCCAGCACAGCCCACGGGACTGAGCTTGATCCTCACCCCCTGTGTGGCTGCTGCCCACCAAAGGGTTTTGCCTCCTCCTCACTGACATGCAGAGATGGTTTGAGGAGAAAAAACAGAGGATGCCTTGAAGATAAATTCCTCAAATTCCTGATCCATCCAGGTGCTCCATGTCCCAGAGGATGCTGTGCATCCTGTGCCGGAGCTGCTGCTGGCTCCTGGTGCAGGAGGAGGGGTGCCCGGCCACGATGTCTCTGCACACCCTTGGGGAGAAGAGGGATTCCTTCCTTCCTGCCCCATCTCTGGGGCTTTCAGTGGGATTTAATGCAGATCTGCAGGGATCGGGAGCACTTCCCTCTGCCATGGAGCTGGGGAACCCCACCTCTGCTCATGCTGAGCCCTCTGGGGAGGGAAGGGGCTGCTGGGTGGAGGCAAATGGAGTGTGGGCTGCACATCCCATCCCTGCTGGCTCATGGGAGAAGCTGGAGGAAAGACCTCAAGCACTGCACCTGAGAGCCAGGGGCTGTGCTTCTGCCTGGGGACGGGCACTGGGGACTGGGGCCACCTCCTTCCAGCGCCGGTGCTCAGCTGCCCTCTGCTTCCCCCTGCAGAACAGCCTGGGCCTCATCTACACCATCTACGTGGACGGGCTGAGCGTGTCCCTGGAGAACGTCATCGGGAACCTCCTGACGTGCACCATCCCCATCACCGGCGGAGCTCAGGTGGGTGACCTCTGCTCCCCGCGCTGCCCCGTGCCCGGCTCTGCCTGCGGGCAGCGGCTCGGTGCTCCCAGGGAGCTGCTGGCAGGGGCTCGGCTTGCGCAGGCAGTGCCCTCCTGAGTGCTTTGGAGCAGAGCACGGCTCCTGGAGCACCTCGCTGCTCTGCTCAGGCGTGTCTGGGTGCACTGAGAGCTGCTGCGGAGTGGAGCAGCCCCACACTGTCCATGCAGCCCCAGCACAGGGGCCAGGCCGGGCTGCGCCAGCTGGGTGGATGCAGTGCTGCTCCTCTGCGCCTGCCCCGTGTGCAGCAGCTCTGCCAGCCGACAGCAGCAGAGTCTGTAACAGAGGAATGTCATGGTGTTAAATGGTCCCAAGTAATTCGTGGCTCATACGGTTTTGTTATCGACATCTCGGTAAAGCATCTCCTCCTGCGGCGAGCAGTATTTCTAATCGACTCAGAATTGTGATGAAGCTGTTATTCAATCAGTTTTGCAAACTGAGTTGTATCTGAGATGATTCCAAGGGATGCGATGAGAGTGCAGTCGCTCCATGATTTAAAAAGTAGAAGAAGTGAAGCGTCTGCTTTGGTGTGGTGACACAGAACGTATCCTGGCCGTCTCTTTTGGCTCAGCCACTGGACTCTTTGAAACACAACACAGAAGAAAAATGCTTCGGCCACAGCTGGCTTTCATCGTGCCCCAGATCTGAGGGTTCTTAAAATCAACGCAGTACAGTTCTGCTCACCTTTTTATGCCTAAAATCCAGAGCTTTGGACACAGTCTAGTGTAGGGAGATCATGTGGGACACAGATAAATGGGTGAAGCATTGGCTGTGTCTTTGGAAATGGTGACAGTCAGCGTTCAAACAGTTCTAAAAGTGAGGAGCAGAGTGAAGAAAGCAGAATTAAGTGAGCTCCCACCTGAACAGTCATTCGTGAGTTCACTTCCTAACCCCCCATGGTCAAACCTTCCCGAGCTCTCGGAGCATTAAAGCAGCACAGCAGAGAAACTGCCACTTTCAGTACCAAACGGACTCTTGAAAACATGGGACAAAACCAGGTTCACAGCTTCTGGTGCTACTTCATCCTCGTGCTGATGCTGTCCCCGTGGAGCTCAGGGACTCGGGGCTCTCCCCAAAGCACATCTCGTGCCTGGAGGAGACCTATTGCAGGGCCCCCAGAGCCGTTCTGCTCTGCCAGCACCTGGCAAGCAGCTGGGGATGTGGCTCTTGTCCCTGTGGTGGCTCAGCCAAGGACAGCATCTGGTCCTCCTGCCCCCCAGGGAAGGACCCCCACAGCTCTGGGGTGCCAGGGGCTGAGCTTCTCCCACCACCGAGCCCCGGGACCCCGAGGGGATGCTGCAGTCCCTTGTCCCCATGCAGGCTCCGGGTTTGGGCACATCTGCTGGGCACAGGCGATGCCCTCGAGCTGACCTCGTGCCCCGGTGACACAGAGCAGTGCCAGTCCTGGGGCTGAGTGCCACTCAGATGTGGTCCTCCATCAAAGCAGCTGCTGTGGGGCCGTGGCTGTGCCGTGCTGTGCCTGGCGGTGTCCAGTCCAACCCCGTCTGGTTCCTCCCGGCCGGAGGAGGGATGTGGTGAGCCCTGCTGGGCACAGCGAGCCGGGCTTTGGGCCGGGTGTCACCTCCCTGTGCTGGCACAGGGACACGCGGTGCTGCGGGGAGGACAGTCTGGCGGTGGCACTTCCCTCCCTGTGCTTTTCCCGTTCTCCCGCTGTGTCCCAGAGCTCTTTCTCAGTGTGGTGGTCGCTGCTTTGCTCTGTGTGTGCGTGCACCTCTCCTCCTCCGAGAGCGCTGCTCCCTGCATTGTGTCCCCCTGTCCGCCCACGTTTCTGTGTTTCTAACCGACTGTGCTATCTCTGTCTGTCTCTATCTCAGCCTGACGCGGACGACGAAGCAGCGGTACGCACTCCTTTTCTTTCTGGGGTCTGTCTCCTCGTTAGCCACCTCTCTTCATCCCATTGAAGGCTCCTGGCAGCCCTGGTGCTGCCGTTCTCGGGGCCAAGCGCTGTGCTCCTGCCCCATGGCATTGCCTCTCCATGGGCCTGTAGGAACCTCCTTGGGAAGAGCAGCTCAGGGTGCTCCTCTGCCCGGCCAGGATCATTTTTGGGAGCAGCCTCCTGGTCCCTTGGGGCTGAGCGGGGAGGTGGGGTGCGTGGCAGAACCTATTGCAGAGCAGTGTGTCCCCTCGTGCCTCTGCAGAGAGGTGGGGAACCATAGTGATGCGGTTTGCAGAAAAATTGCGCTGGAGAAGAAGAGATGAGGCTGTGCCTGGTGCCCCCAGCCTCGGAGCGGGGCTGCGTGGAGCTGGAGCTGCTCCTCGGGCACTGAGGTCCCTCGGGGCTCGCGCTGCCCCTGGCTGGGTGCAGCCCCGTGACCGCCCGTGTTCTCTTGCAGCGGACGATCTCGCTGGGCGCGGGGGACCGGCAGGTGATCCAGACGCCCATCAACGACTCGCTGCCCGTCAGCAGCTGCAGCGTGGCCCTGCTCTTCCGGCAGCTCGGTGAGATTTGGTTCCACGCCTCCTTCCCAGCGGGGCCAACCCAAACGTGGCCCAGGGCGGTCGGCTCGGGGCTCAGCTCCAGCTGCAGCCATGTCCAAGGGTGCTCCCCCAGCTCTGCCCTCCTGTCCCGGCACGGGGCTGGCTGGGAGCAGAACTGTAGGATTGTCTTGGGTTGGAAGGGCCCTTAAAGATCATAGAACCACAGAAGGATAGACTGGGTTGGGTTGGAAAGGTTCTTAAAGATCATAGAACCATAAGTGATTGGATTGGAAGAGACCTAAAAGATAAAGAACCACAGAATGATAGAATGGCTTGGGTTGGAAGGGTCCTTGTAGATCGTAGAATCATAGTATGGGTTGAGTTGGAAGGTCTTCAAGATAATAGAACACAGAATGATAGAATGGGTTCTGTTGGAAGGGTCTTAAAGATTGTAGAACCACAGAATGACTGGGTTGGAAAGGTCCTTAAAGATCATAGAACCATGGAATGGTTGGGTTGGAAGAGTCCTTACAGATCATGGAATGATAGAATGGCTTGGACTGGAAGGGACCTTAAAGGTCAAAAAAACATAGAATGATAGAATGGTTGGATTGGGACCCAAAGGCCCCCAGCCCCACCCCTGCCATGGGCTGGGTGCTCCCCCGCCAGCTCAGGCTGCCCAGGGCCCATCCAGCTTGGCCTTGGGCACCTCTGGGTAAAGGATTTCCCCCTCACGTCTCACCTAGATCTCCCCTTTTTAAATTTAAAGCCGTTCCCCCATGTCCCATCACTCTCTGCCCATGTGCAGTCACTCTCCTGCTGTTTGTCAGCTCCCTTCAGGCACTGGAAGGCTGCAGTGAGGTCTCTCCTCCAGCTGCCCATGTCCTTGTGCCTCTGCTGGGAGGATCTTACAGCCTTTCAGCGCTCCCGAGGGCCTTTACAAGGGACAGGGCAGTGGGGGTGGCTCCCTGGGGGACGTCAGCTCCTCCGCTGTGCACAGCATGGAGATGGGGAGCGGGGTGTGAGGGTCTGTGCTGGAGCACGGGAGGGGAACCCCTCTCTGAGCGCTGCTCTCTCCCTTCCTCCCCAGGCATCACCAACGTGCTCTATCTCTTCTGCGCGGCGCTCACTGAGCACAAGATCCTCTTTCTCTCCAGCAGCTACCAGCGGCTCACCGACGCCTGCCGGGCTCTGCTCGCACTTATGTTCCCCCTCAAGTACAGGTAAAGGAAGAGCCCCAAACCCCAGGCTCAGCTGTCTACCACAAATTGCTCTCTAATTACCTGGCCAGTAATTAACCAATGTGTGGGCTTTGTGGTGCAAGGCAATCACAGCAACACAGGCACTGTGCAGGGTGCGTGTGGCTGCACCCAGAGCTCCTTGCTCAGAGCCCTTGGTGTGCGCTGCTGCACATCGCATAGAATCACAGAACCATCGAATGGTTGGGTTGGAAGGGTCCTTATGGATCACAGAATCACAGAATCCCAGAATGGTTGGGTTGGAAGGACCCCCCAGCCCCACCCCTGCCATGGGCTGGGTGCCCCCAGCTCAGCTGCCCAGGGCCCATCCATGGCCTTGGGCATCTCCAGGGATGGGGCACCCACAGCTCTGGGCTGTGCCAGGGCCTCACCAGTCTCTGGGTAAAGAATTTCCTTCTCACATGTGACCTAAATCTCCCCTCTTTTGCTTTAAAGCTGCTCCCCCTTATACTGTCACTGTTGTGCCATGGTATCAGACCTTGTCCCAGCACCTCCACCCGGCTCAGTGCCACGCTGGCACGTTAGGAAGCAGGGGAGAGCTGCAATAGGCAGACCCGGTGCTGGGCTGCACTCCCCCAGGAGCACTGGGGATGGAGGCTGGGTGCCCAGCAGAGCTCCGCTGGCTGCTGCAGTGCTCTTCTCTGGTTGCAGTTTCACGTACGTCCCCATCCTGCCCGCGCAGCTCCTTGAGGTACTGAGCACACCAACACCCTTCATCATCGGAGTCCACTCCATCTTCCAGTCGGAGACGCAGGAGCTGGTGAGACCCTGCACGCTGTGTGCTGGCAGCAGGGGAATCATAGAATCATAGAAACACTAGGTTGGAAAGGACCTACAAGATCATCTAGTCCAACCATCCTCCTATCACCATCCCTACCCACTAAGCTACTAAATCATATCCCTTATAGCAGCGGGGTAACAGAATCCCAGAACCGTGGGGGCTGGAAGGGACCTCTGGAGCTCCCCCAGCCCAACCCCCCCAAAGCAGTTCCCAGAGCAGGGGCACAGGAACACATCCGGGGTGTTTGGGGATCTCCAGAGAAGGAGACCCCCCCGCTTCTCCCTGGGTCTCTCAGCCTGTCCCCACCAGGAGATGCTCCAGGCCCCCCCATCTCTGCCCCCTCCACAGGGCTCTCCCAGCAGTTCCCATCTGCCTGGAGCTGGGGACCCTGCGCTGGGCCCAGGGCTCCAGGTGGGGCCTCCCCAGGGCAGAGCAGAGGGGGGGAGCCTCTCCCTGGCCCTGCAGCCCCCTCTGTGCAGTGCCCCCCAGGGTCCCATTGGCCTTCTTGGCCACCACGGCACACTGCTGGCTCATGGCCAACCATTGATCAACCATTGGTCTACTGTTGGCCAACTGTTAATCAACTGTTGGTCACCCGTTGGCCACCAGGACCCCCAGGTCCTTCTCTACAGAGCTCCTTTCCAGCAGCTCTGCCCCCAGTCTGTCCGATGCCTGTGGCCATGTGCCAGCACTCCCACACACCCAGCTGTGCTCAGGGCAGCAGCCTGGCACTTGGCTCGTGCTCACCGTGCCGTGCTGGCCGCCAGCTCGGGCTGCGCTCCAGGGCAGAGCTGCCCTGCTGGGATCGGGTCTCCGTTCTGCACCGCGGCAGCCGGGTGAACCCAGGATTTGATTTCAAAACTCAGCTGGCAGCGCTAGCCCAAGAGCTGTGTTGGCACTTCAGCCTGACAGACTTCAGTGTAGAAACTGAGTGAAATCAAAGCATAATGAGCCCGATCTAGACTGAAGCAAGCTTTTGTGCAGCCTTCTGAACAGGCTGGAAAGTGCTGTTTTGATGAAGCAGAAAAGCGTTTGTGCTGGGTCTGGTGTCAGTGTGTTCCCCGTGAGATCTGTGGCCTCCCCTGCAGACAGTGATGGGAACCCCTTATAGCTCATCAATTACAAATGTTTGGGGACTTAATGGATAAGAGAAAGGAGCTGCTGAGGGCTGGAATGCTCTGAGCTCCCAGAGAGGTTATAGGATAGTATTCCCCCAGTGCTCCTCTCCTTGGCTGGGTTATTTCCCTGTTAGCTCACCATTGTCAGTGGGAGGTGGTGGGTATTGCCTGGGCCTCACCTCACTCCTGTCCCTCCACTTCCAGCTGGATGTCGTCATTGCAGACCTGGATGGGGGCACGGTGAATGTCCCTGAGTGCGTGCACATCTCCCTGCTCCCTGAGCCCCTGCTGCAGCAGACCCGCGAGGCCCTGTCCATGGTGAGTGCACAGCCGGGGCCCGTCTGCAGGGAGCAGGGTGGGAAGGGAGACAGGGGAGCTGGGGACTCCTGACCGTGTCCCCAGAGACCTCTTCTGATCCCGTGGAATCACAGAGGTTGGGAGGGACCTCTCAAACTCCTCCAGTCCAAATTCCCCAGAGCAGGGGGCACAGGAACGCATCCAGGAGGGTTTGGGTATCTCCAGCCATTCCTGTCTGCCTGGAGCTGGGAACCCAGCGCTGGGCCCAGGGCTCCAGGTGGGGCCTCCCCAGGGCAGAGCAGAGGGGAGGAGCCCCTCCCTGGCCCTGCAGCCCCGCGCTGTGCAGTGCACCCCAGGGAACCATTGGCCTTCTTGGCCACCGGGGCACAGTGCTGGCTCATGGTCACTCTGTTGGCCATGTTGGCCTCTGGTGCATGGCCATGCAGTGTGGGTTCCACTGCCAAACGTTTCTGGGAATCAGGTGGTTGGCTCACAGCCCTCAGGCAGGAAGCAGCTGCAGCCCTGAAGCTTCTTTTCTGACTGTGAGCACGTTCCCATGCTGTCAGTTCTGGGAGCATGTGCCCAGGACAGCGCTGCCAAACAGTGGCTGAGGGGAGCAGGAGGGGTGGGGGGCTGAGCTCTGTGCTGAGCTGCCAGCACCTCCGTGACACACATTTCCTCTGTTGTGACAAGGGCGTGGAGCTAGAGAGAATCGTAGAATCCCAGAATGGTTGGGTTGGAAAGGATCCCAAAGCCCCCCCTAGCTGTGGGCTGGGTCCTCCCCCAGCTCAGGCTGCTCAGGGCCCATCCATGGCCTCAGGCACCTCGAGGGATGGGGCGCCCACAGCTCCCTGGGCAGCCTGGGCCAGTGCATTTCCCAGCCATGGAGGCGGCTCCGTGTGTGCTGTGAACTGAGTGTGCATTGTGCCCCATCCACAGGTGTTGGACCCTGAGCTGGAGGTGGCAGATCTGGCATTCCCCCCTTCTACCATTTCTGCATCCTCTCTCAAAATGCAGGTGAGTGGAGTTGGGGTACACAGGATTGCTCCCAGCACCCTGCCCTGGGCTGGAGGCACAGCACAATGCTCCCAGCACCCTGCCCTGGGCTGGGGGCACGGCACAATGCTCCCAGCACCCTGCGCTGGGCTGGAGGCACAGCACAATGCTCCCAGCACCCTGCCCAGGGCTGGGGGCACAGCACAATGCTCCCAGCACCCTGCGCTGGGCTGGGCGCACAGCACAATGCTCCCAGCACCCTGCCCAGGGCTGGGGGCACAGCATTCAGCACCCAGCACCCTGCCCTGGGCTGAGGGCACAGCACAATGCTCCCAGCGCCCTGCCCTGGGCTGGGGCACAGCACAATGCTCCCAGCACCCTGCCCTGGGCTGGGGGCACAGCATTCAGCACCCAGCACCCTGCGCTGGGCTGGGGGCAGAGCACAATGCTCCCAGCACCCCGCCCTGGGCTGCAGGCTTTGTAAATTGGCCACAGGGCTACGAGAGCTCCTTCCTCCATGCACACAGTGTCAGGGATGCAGGGAAGGGGAGAGCACTGGGATCCATCTGCTGCCCCCCTCTTTTCCCTGGAAGCTCCCCGAGTTTCCTGCCCTGCTCGGCAGAGGCTGAGCCCGACCCATGGCCCAGATCACGGTGCCCTGTGCTGCGGGGAAGGGAGCGCTGCGTCTTTCTGACTGCGCTGTCCGTTCCCGTCCGCAGGACAAGGAGATCCGGGCCGTCTTCCTCCGCTTGTTTGCACAGCTGCTGCAGGGCTATCGCTGGTGTCTGCACATCATCCGCATCCACCCCGAGCCCGTCATCCGCTTCCATAAGGTACGGCCGCGACACGGGGACACGGGGCTGGCCCTGCTCCCAGCCCTGGGGCTCAGCCAGCGGGGAGCAGGGATGTGCTGCTGCAGTTCCTTCTGCTCTGAGGCCATGCAGCAGAATGAGGTCCTCACCCTGGGCTCTGGGATAACTCTCATCCACACTGAGGTTGGGAAGAGTTAATGTGTGCAAAAAGGGTTGAGCAAATATAGCTGTGTCCAGAAATAAAGCTCTGCGTTTCCAGCAGGTGACCTCCCTGCGCCGCTGCCAGCTCCACCTGCATCCCCTGTTTGTCCCTGAGGGTCCCGAGGTCTGGGGGGTCAGATGCCATTTCCCTGTTTATGCCCAAGCACGCCACAGCTTGGGGGGGGAGCCCATGCTGGTGCTGTGCAGCCCCCGGAGCTGTGGATTTTCTGGAGCTGCAGGTTTTCCCCGAGCCCAGGGACAGGAAGCAAAGCTCAAGGAGAGGAAGTGCCTCGGGGCTGCTGACAAGCCCAGGGCAGGGAGAAAAGGGAAAGTTGGGGTTCCATGGAGGAGACCCAGTGCAGGAGAAGGCCACAGGAGCAGAGGGACGTGAGTGCTGCGGCTCAGTGCATGCCACAGGCTCCTGTCCCGCGTCGCAGCAGCAATGCAGCGCTGATGGCACCGTGCATCCTTCTTGCAGGCAGCCTTCCTGGGGCAGCGGGGGCTGACGGAGGACGACTTCCTCACCAAGGTGCTGGAGGGCATGGCCTTCGCCGGCTTCGTGACCGAGCGGGGGGCCCCGTACCGCGCCATCGATCTGTTTGATGAGGTGAGCCCCGCACGTGCTGCGTGCAGCGGGATGTGTCCCCAGGAGAGGGATGGGGACACCTCGGGGCTGTGGCTGCAGGGGGAGAGCAGGGCTGGGAATGGGGTGGCACCAGGGCTGGGAGCTGCTGGGGACAAGGATGCAGGGGGACAGGAGGGCTGGGAGCTGCTGGGAACAGGGCTGTGGGGTGGCACCAGTGCTGGGAGCTGCTGGGGATGGGAACAGGACATAGCAGGGTGGTTGGATGCTGCCCAGCAGGCAGCTGCTCCTCTCACCCGTCCCCTTTCCTTCCAGCTTGTTGCTTATGAAGTGAAGCGCATGCGTGCAGAAGAGGGGAACAAGCAGAAAATCTTGCGGCACATCAAGGAGCTGGCAGAGAAACTTTACAAAAATGTGAGTCCCGAAGACTGGAGCGCAGGAGGGGATCTGCTCTGATGGGAGCAGGGCTGGGGGAGGCTGGGGGAGAGCCTGAGTCTGGATGTCCTCCTCCATTCCCACCATCAGCTGCTGCTGGAAGCAATGCTGGTGGTTCACTCCACTCTATGGAGCTGCATGGGTTAGGGTTAGGGCTGCTGGCCCTGAGCACTGCAGCGAGCACAACCTGAGCAAGAAGCTCAGAGCTGCTGGGAGAAGAGGGGAGCAGAGGCTGCCTAAGGATGCTTCTGCGAGCCTGGGGGAGGATGCACGATTTCCATGTGGCTGAAAAGAAACTTTGCTGTGCCAGGAGAACCCGTACCCCGCCGTCACCATGCACAAGGTGCAGAAGCCCGCGGAAGGCTGCCACCTGCGCCTGCACCAGAAGCCCTTTCCCCGTCTGGATGAGGGCACGGTGCAGTGGATCATCGACCAGGCCACGGCCAAGCTGCAGACGGCCCCCCCAGCTGTGAAGGCAGAGAAGAAGTGCATGGTGCCCTCGGGCCCCCCCATCGGTACGTGTGTGTGTGCCTCACCCCGCAGCGAGGAGCCCTGTGCAGGAGGAGCTTCACTGCGGCTCCCAAAGCTCCAGGGGTGCTGGATCCTATGTATGGTGGATCCCAGGGTACCATGTGAGCAGCATCACAGGATCACAGAACAACGGGGGCTGGAAGGGACCTCTGGAGCTCCCTGAGCCCAGCCCCACCAAAGCAGTTCCCCAGAGCAGGGGCACAGGAATGCGACCAAGGAGAAGGAGACTCCCCCACCTCTCCCCGGGGCTCTCAGCCTTTCCCCACCAGATGTTCCAGGCCCCCCCATCTCTGCCCCCTCCGCAGGGCTCTCCCAGCAGTTCCCATCTGCCTGGAGCTGGGGACCCAGCGCTGGGCCCAGGGCTCCAGGTGGGGCCTCCCCAAGGCAGAGCAGAGGGGGGGAGCCCCTCCCTGGCCCTGCAGCCCCCTCTGTGCAGCACACCCCAGGGTCCCATTGGCCTTCTTGGCCACCAGGGTGCACTGCTGGTCAACCCATGGCCAACCATTGATCAACTGTTGGTCTACTGTTGGCCAGCCGTTGGCCACCAGGACCCCAGGTCCTTCTCTGCAGAGCTCCTTTCCAGCAGCTCAGCCCCCAACCTGTGCTGATGCCGTTGTTCCTCCCGAGGTGTAGGACCCTGCTCTTGCCCTTGTACACATGGGTAGTGCTGTCACTGCAGCAGCACTGTCCCCGTTTACCTCCCCCCTTTTGGCTGCTCAGAGGTCCCTTGGCTCCATCAGCCAGCATGAGGGGACAGCTGCAGACCATGCAGAGTTCTGCAGCCCTGCCCATGCAGAGCAGCACCCATCCCTCCCCACCCTGGGCTGAGAACCCTGCCCTGCCTGAGCCAGCGCTTCCCTCCCCAGCTGCCATCATGGAGCGCAACGGCAACGCCCTGGCCAACAGCGCCCGCCGCCTGGAAGTGGTGCGGAACTGCATCTCCTACGTCTTCGAGAACAAGATGTTAGAAGCCAAAAAGGTGAGGGGGGCTCCCGAGGAGCAGATAAGCACCGCTTAGTGGTGTTATCTCTGCCTCTCCTCCATAGCAGGCAGGAGAGGACATTCCTCACCTGTGTCCAGATCCCTGCCAGGCAGCTCTGTTGCCATGCTCACGTGTTCTCTGAGCTCTGTCCCTCTTTGTTGTGTCCTTGGGCTTGTGGCTGCCCACCCTGTGGCTCCAGCAGCCCCCAGAGCCTCTCTCTGTCCCGGGGTTCTCCCAGCCCCGGGGCTGTGCTCCAGCTGCCCACGTTTTGCATCCGTTTGCTGCTTTGCATCCACGCATGACATCGTGGTGTCACCAACACAGCCACAGCATGTCCCCCCCTGCACCTCTGCCTGGGGGCTGCCCTGACCTCGGGAGCTCAGCTGGGCTCTGTCTTTCTGCTCGCTGACACCGTCTCTCCCCGCAGTTGTTCCCCGCGGTGCTGCGAGCCATGAAGGGCCGAGCGGCCCGGCACTGCCTGACCCAGGAGCTCAACCTGCACGTGCAGCAGAACCGCGCCGTGCTGGACCACCAGCAGTTCGACTTCATCGTCCGCATGATGAACTGCTGCTTGCAGGTGGGCAGGGAGAGCCTCTCCTGGGGCGGGAGATGTGGTGCGGGGTGGGAGCGGACCTGGCTGTCCTGCAGTGAGTCTTACAGCTCTGCTCTTCTCCCCAGGACTGCACGGCCATGGACGAGCACGGGATCGCAGCCGCGCTCTTGCCGCTGGTCACCGCTTTCTGCCGAGTGAGTGTGCACGGTGTCCCGGTGTCTGGGGTAACCCTGAGCTCCTTGCAGGATGCTGAGGTGGGTCTGGAGGGCTGCAGACCCACCAGCCATCCAGATCTAACCTGTGGTGGGGTGAGGGGCAGATTGTCCCCCTGGTGCTGCTTGGAGTGTGGTTTCCTGCCCAGGAGCTCCCACCCACATGCAGCCTTGGCCAGGCTGGAACACCTGAGGAAAGCTGCTTAGAATGGAGATGCTCTTGTGTATGAGTCAAGCTGGGTTGAGATCATAGCATCATCTAGGTTGGAAACAACCTTCAAGATTTTCAAGTCCAACCGCTGAACTGACCATCAGTGCCATCACTCAATCACGATGTCCCTTAGTGCCACACGTCCCTTAAATACCTCCAGGGATAGAGACCCCACCGCTGCTGTGGGCAATGCTTGATAGGATTCTGCTTCCCAAAAAGCATCTGTGGCATGGGGCCCTGCTGGGCCTTGGGTGGGTGCTGAGCAAATCTGAGTTTGCAAGGAACGCTTGGAGGAGCTCAGGTGCAGGTGTCCCTCCTGCCTGCCCACTTTGCCTTTCCCAGCAATGGCCAAGAGCAAGGATGAGCTGGAGAGAAGAGGATGGCACGAAGGTATGAAACTCTCTCCTGTCTTCTGCTTCCTCAGAAACTGAGCCCAGGCATCACGCAGTTTGCCTACAGCTGCGTGCAGGAGCACGTGGTGTGGACCAACATCCAGTTCTGGGAGGCCATGTTCTACTGCGACGTGCAGAACCACATCCGAGCCTTGTACCTGGACGGCAGCGAGGAGAACCATGCAGACGAGGTGAGGAGGTGGCAGTGGTGTTCCTGCAGAGCAGCTGCCCAGGGACAGCTCTCCCCATAGGTCTGTGGGATGGGTGGGGTGCTGGAAGCAGCCCAAAGGACTGCGCCCTGCTGTTGGGAGGGCCCTGTGGGAGCAGGGGGGAAGGCTGGGAGGTCTCCTGTCCATGCAGACTGCTGATTTTCCTTCTAACTCCATCAGGAGAGCACGGAGGAGCCCCAGGAAGCCAGGTCTGCCCTGGAGATAGCATCAGAGCAGCTGAGGCTGTGGCCCACCATGAGCCGAGAGAAGCAGCAGGAGCTGATCCAGAAGGAGGAGAGCACTGTGTTCAGCCAGGCCATCCACTACGCCAACCGCATGAGCTACCTGCTGCTGCCTCTCGACACCAGCAAGAACCGCCTGCTGCGCAGCTCGGGGCTGGGCGACGTGGAGAGCGTCAGCAACAGCTTTGTCACCAACAGGTCAGCAGGGCTGGGCAGCTGCAGGGGGACCGGAGCAGCCCGGTGCAGGGACAGGGGCTCCTCGGTGCAGTGCCTGCAGCATCCGCATCATTCAGCAGTTGGGACTGATGCAGGATGCGCGCCCAGGGCTGGAGTGGAGCTCCTCTGGGTTCACAGCAAGATGGGAGCTCCACTGGGCTCTGCCCGGTGTGGGCAGGGAGCTCCTGCTCTGGGTTGTGGCAACGGGGAGGGATGCTCTGGGCAAACTCCTCTCTCTGTATGGCAGCATCGCTGGCAGCGTGGCTGAGAGCTACGACACGGAAAGCGGATTCGAGGACGCCGAGAGCTCCGACGTGGCCAACTACGTGGTGCGGTTCATCAACCGCTTCGTGGACAAAGTCTGCACGGAGAGCGGAGTCACCAACGAGCACCTCAAGGGGCTGCACGTCATGATCCCGGGTATGGATTCCGTGTGGTGATCTCCAGTGTGGATCCAGTGTCATGGTCCCTGGTATGGACCCTATGTCACGGTCCCTGGTATGGATCCCATGTCATGACCCCCAGAATGAATCCTGTGCCATGGTCCCTGGTATGGATTTCATGTCATGATCCCTGATATGGATCCCATATCATGATCCCTAGTATGGATCCCATGTGAGTCATGATCCCTGGTATAGATCCCATGTTGTGATCTCTGGTATGGGACCCATGTCATGACCCCTGGTGTGGATCCTATGTCATGACCCCTGGTGTGGATCCCGTGCCACAATCTCACCCATGCAGTCCCACTGGGGATCCTTCCCCATCAGCTATGGGGGCTGTGCAGAGGAGCTCTGAGAGGAGCGGTGGGGAGGCCAAGAGGAGGACCCTGGGTGATAATCAGCACTTGGCTCATGGTCTCTGTTTGCCCCCAGATATTGTGCAGATGCACATAGAGACACTGGATGCCGTGCACAGGGAGAGCAAGAGGCTTCCTCCCATCCAGAAGGTATCAGCTTGGCGTGCTGCCGTGTGGGGAAGGTTCTGGGGCTGTGTGGGGCTATCACATCCCCTTCCCGTCTGCCTGGGCCTCAGCTTCCCATTTCACACCCCTGCAGCCAAAGCTGCTGCGCCCCAACCTGTTGGTGGGTGAGGAGTGCGTGATGGAGGGGCTGCGCGTGTACCTCATGCCCGACGGACGGGAGGAGGCGGCCGGGGGCAACATCGGTGGCCCACCCCTGCTCCCTGCTGAGGGAGCCATCTTCCTCACCACGTACCGCATCATCTTCAAGGGCACTCCCACCGACCCCCTGGGTAAGGAGCTGGTGTGTGCCGCGTCCTCTGTCTTCATGGGCTGCTGATGCCTGGGGAGGAGGCAGCCAGGAGCTGTTGTGGAGCGGTGGCTGCAGCTCAGCTCGCTGCAGGAGTCACCTGTGGGGGTCTTGGGAGCGCAGCACCAACTGGGGCTGCTGGAGAGGCCACAGCCTGCTGGCTGCTGCCAGTACCATGAAGGAGGGAGGGGTTGCTCTTGCTCTCCACCCTCAGGTGAGGTGGAGGCAACAGGGAGGTGAGGCCCTGGCACTGCCCAGAGCTGTGGGTGCCCCATCCCTGGAGGTGCCCAAGGCCACGGATGGGTCCTGGGCAGCCTGAGCTGGGGGGGAGGGTTCCCAGCTCACAGCCCACCCCTTCCAACCCAACTGTTCTGGGATTCTGGGATTCTGTGATCTGTAAGATCCCTTCTAACCCAAGCCATTCAATGATTCTATGACCTTTAAGGACCCTTCCAACCCAACCATTTCATGGTTCTGTGATCTTTAAGGACTCTTTCAACCCAACCCATTCGGTGGTTCTATGATCTTTTAGGTCCCCTCCAACCTAAGCCTTTCTCTGATTCCCTGTAGATGGTCTGTTACTCATGCCCATCATAGGTAGCATCTCCAGGTCTCCATGGCCTGGCCTCTCACCTGTCTGTGGCCCTCTCATCCCAAGGGATTCTGCTGAGGGTGGCTTGGGGTGGCAGCAGGATGTGGCTAACGTGTCCCCATGCTTGTGCCCAGTGGGGGAGCAGGTGGTGATCCGATCCTTCCCCATCGCCTCGCTGACCAAAGAGAAGAAGATCAACATCCAGGCCCAGGTGGATCAGTTCATCCAGGAGGGCCTGCAGCTGCGCTCGTGCACATTCCAGGTGAGGCTGCGTGGGGCTGGGGAGCTGCTCCTGGGGAGCACCTTGGTTGTGGCACCCAGCAAACACATGGCCGTTGCTGCCACCACCCCCTGGGCCATGGCACTCGCTGCCCAGACTCAAGTGGTCTGGGGCAGTTTTGCCTGCAAGGACCAAAGCCGGGTGAAGCAGGTGATGGAACCTGAGGCCCCTTGCAGGGGAAGGTGTGGGCTGTGATGCAGGACCAGCTGTGGTCCTCTTGTAGCAGGAGCAGCATCTTGCTGCTTAGCTGTGCTGCTTCCCAGCTTCTCTGGGGCTGCTGGAGCCCTGGGAAGGCAGAAACGTTCCCTGGGGGACAACGGGGCAGCCCCCCATCCTGCCCCCTGCCTGTGGCCGTCACTTCTGGCTGGGATCTGAGCTGTGCCCAGTGGGGTGGTGCTCTCCGTGCTCCTTGACCCACTGGTGCTGAGCACATGGTGACCTCGAGCCTGCTCTCTGCCCGTCCCCACAGCTGCTGAAGATCGCCTTCGACGAGGAGGTGGCTTCGGACAGCGCCGAGGTCTTCAGGAAGCACCTGCACAAGCTGCGCTACCCCCAGCACGTGCACGGCACCTTCGCCTTCACCGTGGGCCAGTCGCCCAAGCAAGCCATGCAGCCCAAGGCCAAGGAGAAGAACCCCTCGCTCAGGTACGCGTGCAGCAAAGCGGGGAGAGCAGCTCATGGGTGTGCTCAGCCCTCACAGGCACTGCTGGGGTTCTCCTCTCCCTCCTCCAGCAAGGAAACGCCGGGCACAGGCTCCAGAGCTGGAGCGTGGGGTCCTGGAGCTTGCAGCAGAGCTCTGCTCACCTTTGGGCTGTCCCAAGGAGGGGATGTGCTGTGCATTCAGCAGCACTCAGACCTGAGAAGCGCTTTGTTTGCTTCCGTGCTGTTCCCTGCGTGGCTGCCCGGGCTGAAGCAGGAGGAGGGAGAAGTCCCAGCGGGCACAGGATCAGCTCTGTGCGTGGTGCTGCCCTGGGGTCAGCCCCCAGCGCTCGGTGGCGTGGGGAAGCAGCGCTGCTCTGGGTGCTGCCGTGCTGTGCTTGGTGCGCCCGCACTCTGAGCTCCTCTCCGTGTGTTTGTGACTCAGCTCCCAGCCGGTGACCGATATGTTCCAGGGCCTGACAGTGGGGGTCCTGTCCCTCGGGCACCTTGGCCATTCGACCACGTAAGATGCCTTCACCTCTGGGCGGGCGCTTGCGAGGTGGCATTGGCTCAGGCTGCAGCCTTCACTGCTCCCAGGGTTTCCCCTCACCTCTCTGCATGCTGCCGGGGCTGCGGGTCGGTCGCTCTGGGATTGCCCCTTGCCAGGTGTGGGGTGCACTCTCAGCGTCACAGCACTGCGACCACAGCAGCCGTCCTCATGCCCCATGGCACTGTGGGGCAGCTGTGCTTATCCCATGGACCTGCAGAGACCACCAGAGCTGCGGGGCCCAGCTCCTGGGCACAGTCCTAGATCTCGAGATGGGCTCATCACCACCCCACGAGAGCTGCAGGGCTCATTGCTCTGGTTGGAAAGCACTCTTCCAACCTCTGTGCTTGGCCACGTGTTCTCAGGACAGCGGTATTCCTCCATCCCAAGGCTTTACTTCCCTTGATAAGTTTAGGGAGCGGTTGGATTCCTCAAAGCAAAGCAAGGCACCTGCTAGCCCCACTTTGTCCCTATTCCTGTGAGATGAATTGACACAAATCTGAGCATCAGCCCAGTTACCTGGGCTGGAGGCAGCCCATTCTCTGGCTCATTTCCCACTTCTCCTTCCCTTGCTCCTCTCAGAGCTCCCTGAGGTGACAGTGATGTGCCTGAGGCCCTGCACACCTCCTGCCTTCAAGGAGAGCCTTTCTGGAGCTCTGGCCTGAGGAGGATGTTCCAACCATGCACCCTGAGCACCTGTGGGGTTTGAAGATTGCCCTTCCTTGCCTTCTCAGTTCTGCCCCCAGCAGACAGAGAGGTTCCAGGGGCTGAGCCCACCTTGAGGAATGAATTCCTCAAGGAATTCCACCTTGAGGGAATGGAATTCTTCCCAGTGAGGGCTGTGAGGTGCCCATGGGGATACCCCATTGTTGGGAGTGTCAGGAGTTGGGTTGGATGGGGCTTTGGGCAATGTGGTTTATTGGCACATGGATTGGACTAGAGGACCTTTAGGGTCCCTTCCAACCCAACTCGTTCTCTGTTTCTCTGATTCTCCGGGGCAGTGCCAGATAAAGGTGCTGGAGAGGTGCTGGCGTCGGAGCCCAGGATGCTGCCGGCTCCCTGGGAGGCTGCAACAGGCCCTGCTCAGCCCAGCTGCCCCCAGGCTCTGTGGGCTTCACGTGGGGCTCAGGGCCCCATGGGGCATGCTCCCCGGTGCAGGACGTGCAGGTGACATCCCACTTCTGGTGGCAGTGACTGTGGCTGCAGACAGTGGTCAGGGTGCTCTGTCTCTGCTTTGCTCTGGGTGTCACTGTGGGTGTTTCTCTCACCACCAGGACGTGCTGTAGCTCTGGGCTGTGGCCGTGTATGGGTGTCAGCAGGCGTCACCCGGCCTCAGCCTGCTCTCCTGTTCCAGGACGCTCTCCAAAAACCTGGTGAAAAACGCCAAGAAAACCATCGGCCGGCAGTACGTGACCAGGAAGAAATACACTCCCCCGGCGTGGGAGCAGCGCAGCAGCCAGCACTTCCCAGAGGACAACGAGGATGAGATCTCAGGTGGGGAGGACAGAAGGAAAAAGGACCTTTACAGTGAGGGTGGTGCAGCACCGCACAGCGCCCAGAGAGGGGGGGGTGCCCATTCCCGGGGACACTCAGGGTCAGGGGGGGCTCTGAGCACTGCAGTGGGGCTGGGGTTGTCCCCGTGCACTGCAGGGAGTGGGGCCAGAGGGCCTCTGGGGGTCCCTTCCAAACCAACCCCAGCCACTCTGTGATCCTATGATCATCTGTGCCAGGACTGACCCAGACCCCTTTGTCTCCGCAGTGTCCGAGGAGATGGACAGGAGCACTTTGACCCCCACCACCACCATCAGACCCTCGGAGAAGATGACCATCAACCACCTGGTTGAGCGCGCCTGCTGCCGCGACTACCAGCGCCTGGGGCTGGGCACGCTCAGCAGCAGCCTCACGCGCTCCAAGAACGAGCCCTTCCGCATCTCCACGGTGAACCGCATGTACGCCATTTGTCGGAGTTGAGCCCGCCCGTGGGCAGCGTGCCAGAGGAACAGCTGCACCCATCAGTACAGGCTGGGGCTGAGCTGCTGGAAAGGAGCTCTGTGGAGAGGGATCTGGGGGTCCTGGTGGCCAACAGTTGACCAGTGGTTGACCAGTGGTTGACCAGCAGTTGAACGATGATTGGCTAGTGACTGATCAGCAGTTGACTAGCAGTTGACCAGTGGTTGGCCAGTGGTTGGCCAGTGGTTGACCACCAGCTGACCGTGAGCCAGGAGTGTGCCCGAATGGTCAAGGAAGCCATTGGGACCCTGGGGTGCACTGCACAGAGGGGGCTGCAGGGCCAGGGAGGGGCTCCTCCCCTCTGCTCTGCCCTGAGGAGGCCCCACCTGGAGCCCTGGGCCCAGCGCTGGGTCCCCAGCTCCAGGCAGATGGGAACTGCTGGGGGAGCCCCATGGAGGGGGCAGAGATGGGGAGGCCTGGAGCATCTCCTGGTGGGGACAGGCTGAGAGCCCTGGGGAGAGGTGGGGGAGTCTCCTCTGGAGATGCCCAACTCCCTTGGACACATTCCTGTTCCCCGTGCTCTGGGAACTGCTCTGGGGCAGCTGGGCTGGGGGATCTTCAGAGGTCCCATCCCAAGACATCCCAATGGCACCCAATGGCATCCCGGTGGCACCCCATGGCAACCACATGGCCCCATCCAACCCCTATGGTCCAAGCAGGATGGTGATGGGGGATCACAGCTGGGGAGGGCTCTGCAGTGCGGGGGGTGGGCAGCGAGGGGCTCCCAGCCCTGTGGGAACCATGGGCAGTCTGACCCTGCACCCTGCAGAGCCTCCCCTCTCCCCACAGCTACCCCGGGCTGCTCATCGTGCCGCAGAGCATCCAGGACAACACCATCCAGCGCATCTCCCGCTGCTACCGCCAGAACCGCTTCCCCGTCGTCTGCTGGCGCAACTCCCGCACCAAGGCCGTGCTGCTGCGCTCGGGGGGGCTGCACGGGAAGGGCGTCGTGGGCCTCTTCAAGTCCCAGAACGCTCCCACCGCAGGTGCTCATCCCCTCACCCCGCTGTGCCGGAGCGGGGACCCAGGCCCTGCATGCTGCCCGGGCAATGTGGTGACGCTGTCGCTGTCCCCCAGGCCCCTCGCAGACGGACTCCACCAGCTTGGAGCAGGAGAAGTACCTGCAGGCCGTCATCAACTCCATGCCGCACTACGCTGACGCCGGCGGGCGCAACACGCTCAGCGGCTTCACCTCGGCGCACATGAGCAGCTCAGGTGAGCAGAGCCGGGTCGGGGGCTGCGGGGGGCTCACACCCTGCGCAGGGACCCCTCGGGGTCGTGCTGAGCATCCCAGAGCCAGGGCAGGCAGGTGAGCGACTCCCAGGTCTCCCACATCCACGGAGGTGGCTCTGCAGAGCTCCGTGAGCCCTCTGGGGGTCTCCATGGGTGGAGATGGGGATGGGGTTTGGGGAACCCTGCACCGGGAGCTCCAGGTTGGATCCAGAGCCATGGGGGTGGGCTGGGAGGGGACAGACCCCAGAGCCGAGGTCTCGGCACTGCTTGCAGCCGAGCGCAGCGCGGGGTTTGGCGCAGGACGCTGCGGTAAGTTCGTGTCCCATGGTGCCCGAGCAGGTCCAGCCGGCGCAGAGCTCTCCATCGCTGCCATGCTCATTGCCATCCATCATCTGTCCATGCCATCCCACCATGTCACTGCTGCAGGGGTCCAAAGGAATCAGAGGAGACCCCCCCAGGGGCTCAGTGCTACGCAGGAAGGGGGGGATTCCAGGGATTCCATGCCCAGAGGGGTGGTGGAGCAGCTCCATGGGTGCCCCCAGTGGCGTGCAGGGCTGGGGCGTTGCTGCTGGAGTGGTGGGGTCGGGTGCATGGGCGCGGTGGCTCCTGCTGCACGCTGCCTCCTGCTTGGTGGCACTCCGGCTGCAGCCCTACGCCACCCCACTTTGGTGCTGGGTTCTTCCTGTGGCCCCTTCCCCTCCCGCCCGCAGCAGCTGGGAAAGGCGGGGAGGGCCGTGCTGGAGCCGCGCAGCGGGGCTGGGAGCTGACGTTCTGTTGGTGCTGCAGATTTCTCCGACAAGAGGCAGCCTAAGCTGGGATCGCTCATGAAGCAGGTGATGGGAGGGAAGGACGAAGGGCCCGGGACTGTTAGCCGCGGAGGTGAGGACGGGCGAGGGAACGCTGCCTCGCGGGGGCCCGGCCGTGGCCCCCAGCTCAGGGCAGCAGCTGTAGAGTAGACACTTCCCCCTGTGCTCCCCAGAGCTCTGGGGGGGCCGCAGGGTGGGAGGGAGGGACCGCTGCAGCACCTCACGCCATCTCCATCCCATTCCGGCTCCATCCCATCCTGGCTCCATCCCTTTCCACCCGCATCCGCCCAGCGAGAGCGTTGGTCCCGCTCAGCCCCACGCCCTCGCTGAGGCTGCCTTGTCCTGTGCCCTCAGGGCTGGCTCACAGAGCCAGGGTCATCACCCTGTCCACCCCCAAGTGCTCGTCGCCGAAGGGCCGCGAGACGCCCCGAGGTACGGTGCCGCCGGGCGCTCCCCCC